>PVKB01006133.1:0-12421 GCA_004027205.1 Ctenodactylus gundi | reverse complement strand
TATACCAAACACTCAAAAGCATAAAACCCTCTAAAATAAATAAGCCCATCCAGGAGTTTAGCAACTGAAAAGGAAGGAAGCTTCTCAAAAGAAGGACAAATGCCCCAACAAGCACATGCAAAAGTATTCTTCACCCCCAGCCAAGAAAAAAATGCAAGTCCAAATAAAGTTGAGGTTTCACCTTACCCTAGTGAGAACAGTCTACATCGAGGACTCAAAAAACAACAATTCTTGGCAAGAGGGCAAAGAAAAGATGCTATTCCCCTGTTGGTGGGAGGGCAATCTGGTACAACCATGATAGGAATCACTTCGGAGGTTCCTTAGAACATTGAGAACAGAAATTCCATTGGATCCAGCTACTTCCCTCCTGGGCGTGTTCCCAAAAGTCAGAGGCATATCGACAATGAGAGCAACACAATTCATGAAGTCAACTCCTGGAAACAATCTGCCTGTCCATTTAGAGAGAAATGCTTAAAGAAGATATGCCACTTATACACCATGGAATACTACACAGCCATAAGGAAAGACAGATAGGAAAGAATCTGAATGAAAATGGGCTGCCTTGAGTCAACACCGCTCAATGAAATGGACCAAGCACAAAAGACAGGCTACAGACGGGTGTCCTTCTTATGAAATGCACAAAAACAAGGAAATGAAAAGGCCCAACAGCCACGACCTGGAAGACAGAGACAAGGCTCAGCTAGGAAAGGGGAGAACCTCTGAGAAATGGGTGAGTACACAACAGCTAGACGAGAATGAGCTACGAAAAACGTAAGGCTTTGTATGAAATGAGGGATGAATTGAAAGGGAAAAGGAAAGACCAGAGAGGGCAAAATGTGAATTATTAGTGAAAAATGAGTAATCAATGTATGAAAGTCAAAAAAACCTGAAATAACTGAGCATAGCTATTTATCTATTGCTTTACTGTAGCTTACGTGATACAGATTTAAGTCCATTTAATGTAGCAAACTGATAAAGTCTTAAGCTTGTTGAATGAAGCAATTCACTTTTTTTTTGATGTTGAATGTGAGTTTATCCTCTTTGAGAGGCGGAAACATAAGCAGCACCAGAACAGCTTGGAGGGAAGGTAACATCTAAAGAGACAATGTAATAAAAAGAAAAGAGATTGGTAATTAATTCATCTGATTGATATACTCTTAAATCAGTACCAGTTCTATAAAAATTTGTGAAATCTCCCCACATTATTATTAGTAATAGTAGAGTAGTGTGCAAAATAGAATGATTACTAATTAATAGTGCAACATGGGGAATTAACATAAAATCTCTGAATACAAATGCATGAATATATGCAGCAATAGACAGATATTATAATCCAAATCTAGCAGAATGTTAGTAGTCAGTGAAATAGGAGTGAATAAGTTATGAAAGTTAAAAACTTCTGAAATAACTAATTTGCCTTCATATTTGTTACTTAAAGTATATTTATGTGGTCTAGAGTTAAGTTTATTGAATGTAGCAACGTGAGATAATTTTAACTTTGTTTTATTGTAGCAATTCACTTATTAGGTCACTGATGAAAACTTATCCTAAGAAAGCTGACTGATGTAAAGATAACCCTGTGAATGTACAAACATGTACCTTCCAGTATTCAGCTAAGGCAACTGAAATTTAACTTCTTTTTCCTCTTTCCCAAATTTAGTAGTCTTTTGAACTACATGCCTGTTATTTTCTAATGTGAACTGGTGGGTAAGGCCAGGTTTAAGTATAGCAACAAAGATATAGCAAAATATAGAAAAAAGAATTTTTGATAAATATCCCAATAAAGGGATTGGTTGGATTCAGAGGAGAGGCATCAAGATTTAACTACTAAAACCCATTTGAGGAATAGGAAGCTGAGCTAGAGTGGTGACTTAAGTGAAATAATTCAGATGCAGAAGATTAATATGTTAAGTACTGTATACTTTCTCTGATTTGGAAAACCCAGAACACACACATTCTACAGAACCACATGAAGTGATAGCCGGAGTTGGGGGAACGGACAGGGCAGGGGTGGGCATGTCAAAAATGGGAAGGGATTGTGAAGTTGATATGATATATATGTGCATGAAATACCCAAATTAATTGTAAACACTATGTATTGCACATGTATATTTAGAAAAAGAAAGGGAAAAACAGGGCTGAGTAGACCCACTCGCTGTTTCTTCAAACCTCTTGTCTCTCATGCCATACAGACTTTGAAATGAATGCATTAAGAAAATAAAAGCGGGGCTGGTGGAATGGCTCAGCAGTTAAAGCGCTTCCCTAGCAAGCAGTAAGTACCCTAGTTCGATTCCCCAGCACCACATAAGCTGGGCGTGGTGGCACACCCCTGTTATCCCAGCACTCGGGAGGCTGAGACAGGAGGATTGCTGTGAGTCCAAGGACAGCTTGGGCTCTGATGTGAATTCAGGAGCAGGCTGGACCAGAGTAAGACCCTGCCTCAAAAAAGAAAAAAAGAAAAGGAAAACCAAATTTCCCATATTGATCCTCAAGTGTTTGGTCTGAAAACAGTTCTTGGTGAAAGTATTCAAGAAATACATTGTTTCTAAATTATCTAGAAGGTTAATGGGTCCTTCCTGGCAGTTTGATAAAAATCATTCTGCCATGGTTGGAAGGACACAACGTGGCATGGATTAGGCACCTGTGAGGCTCTTCAGGAAGGACACGATCCTGCCCTACTCCCAAAACATAAAGTCTACCAGTGCGGTGAGATTTCCCATGCTTGCGGTGAGAGTCCCCTCGGCCTGTGCCGACACCACGTGCCCCTGGGACTGCTCTTCTCCCACCTGTCAGCTCGGTCTGCAGTGGTGCCTTTTGGTTGCCAAGTGAAGGGTCCAATTCTAGACCAAACAACAGACTGGTCAAGGCCCTTAGCCCATGTAACTTTGTGCCATGGACAAGTCTAGGGTTAGTCCTCAGCTCTGCTTGGGGCCGTTCCTAGAAGGACCACCCAGGTCCTGTGGTGTTACCACCAGAAAGGAACAGACCCAGCCTTGATGGTCTCCAGATCTATGCAGGTGTGCTGGGGTTCAGACTGTGCTTAGTCCCCTTCGGTAGCGCCCACTCTGTCAGAAGCCGCCACCATGTGAGGTGAGAGACGAGGTTGGCACTTCAGCTTTCTACCATGTTGCGGAAAAACAGCAACTGCTAGAAATAATTCCTTTGGTTCCAAAAGCACAGGAGGCCTGGATTCAGCTTGAAAGCATGTCCGCTCAAAGGAGCAAGCAAAGCCTCATGGATTCGGGACACCTACAGAAGGATGTGGCAGGACACACTGGGAGCCTGTGATGAAGTCCTCCCTCTAGCCCAAGAGCTAAAGGAAGAGCCAGACGGAGGTGCTGAACAACAGCACGTGTGTGGCACAGACTTCCCAGACCACCCGTCCCCCAGTCCATGAGGTACAATCTCTAAGATCCCGAGCTGCTGAAGCCAAAGTCACTAGGAGGCCCTTAGACATCAGCCCAACAGGACTTGAGAAAGTAGCAGCAGATGTTCTGAATAAAAAGGCCCAGCTCTGGGAGAGGCAGAAACAGCTGGTCCAAGCTGGGGGAGAGTGTGAGGACAAAGTGGACGGATTGAGGCAGAAAGCATTGGGGCAGGAGCACAGGGTCGATGGAAAACAACTTCTCCAGGAGAAAGCACGGCAGAGCACACACCCCCCTGACTGTGTTCTTAGGAAGGACACCTTAAGAAGGGAACGAGACCAGACTCACATTCACCTGTCTGAAGTGGAGAAAAGCAGAGAAGATTTGACTGAACACGTGACACAGCTCCAGGCTGAAAGGGCCTGCTTGGGTTCTGAAAAGGCGCTGTTGCCTGACGAGAAGCGGAGTGCCCCGAGGCCACTACCAAGAGAAGGGAATGAGACTCTATCAAAAGTTGGCAGAAATGGAAATGTACCGGTCGGAGCAAGAGGACACACTCTGCGGGGTGAATGGAAGGCTGAGCCTGGCAACTCAACTGCTGGAGTTCTACAGAAACAGGTCAAAGGTCTCCAGGAAGGACTGGAGAGCACCGTCACTTTTATCAGTGACAGGCGACTTCTTACCAGAGAGCAGCACAGGAAAAGTGGGTGGCCGCTTGCACTACTCAAGGTATCCATGAAAATTAAAGATGAGAAAATGATCACAACACGAAGAAAATCAATGAGACAGACTTGAGATGTCAAGCTTTTACCAAGATCCTCATGCACTTTCTGCTGCCATATCTGGGAGTGGCAGAAGGCATTTGCAGTACTGGCCTTCACGTCTGGGTGCTTGGCCCTCATCCAGAATGAAGAGAGCTTTCATCCCTCTTCACACTCTGTGGGAGGAGGAGGAGCCACTTGCAGCCTCCCTGCTCCTCCAGGGAGCGGAGGAAGAGGCTCTGGAGGCCCAGGAAAGCCTCCGCACCCTGAGAGGACATAGAACCGAGACACAGCCCTGGCGGTTTAACTCACCCTTTCAGAGCATCTCCTGACACCAACTTCTCACCTCCTCCATCAGAACAGGACCCAGACTGACAGGATCTCCCCCAGCGTGGCTACATGAGCCTCCATCTCCTCTTCCTCTACTGAAAGAAGAGAAACAGTTCAGTTCCACTGGACTGGCAGCACTCAAGTCACACCAAAAAGGAAATGAATTATAAGTCACACATAAATTTATACTGCTCAAAATATTTTCTAAAGATAGCACTAAAAAGTATGATAAAACATATATGAATTAATTACATTCCTCAGGAGTAACTTGGTATTTTCCTTGATATTGTATTTTTCACATATTACTATTTCACACAACATACTTGCTTTCATTTTGAGTGAAGAAGAAAAAGAGCATTTCCTTGATTTTTTTTTTTTAAAAAGCTCAGATATAGGTTTAGGCAAAATTGAGAAGATAAGGCTTTTAGAATTTGTTTAGATTGTTAGTATAATTACACTGCGACACTGGATTAATTGGAACAGTAAGAGTTTCTTAAGTAGTAAGATTCATTTTCATAGAAAATATTACTAAAAGAGGTTAATTTGTAATAGTACACACTTAACACTGATAACAGTATAAAATATGGTGACAGATGATGTTAATTCATTTGAATGATCATTTTTAGTAGTAAACTGATGTTACATGTTATTATATGTGTATTTGTCAAGTATTACTATTTTATACAACATTGAAACTGACAATATTGCCCATAATTCTTTCCAATTTACATTGCTATTTTGTCTATTTGATGGTCAATTCTTTATCCCAGTCATGAGCTATACCACAAGAAAGCAGTCATACTCTTTAAAATCGGTATGCTGCATCATGTATTTTTTTATTTTGGACACACACATACATGAGAACACTATATGTCCTCAGAGACTGTATACACCAAACGACATCCAGAAGCACCATGGAGACGTGTTAGTGGTCCTCACGGAGTGCACACTAGGATGCAGAGACAGAGAATCATTGATACTTAGTCACCTGTCATGAGCTCTATTTGCCGAAAAAATAAAAAATAATAAACTGAATGTGAATAAAGTTATGTTTAGCATGTACCCAACAGTCAGAATCGCTACCTCTGAAAGAACATTCAATATGGATTATGTTCTACAGAAGGCTTTTAAAACAAACATCTTGATTTTGTATCCTTACAAGTCTGCAGGCAGACTAACTGAAGCTCAAATCTAGGTAGATGGACACAACAAGAAACCATTAGGTCAGACTCAGGACGACTGGGGAAGGTAAGTATAACATGATTTCTCTAAAAGCAGAAACATGGAATACAAATAACACAGTCCATGGGCAAGATGTTGGGAATAAGGAGAATGAGGAAGGATGTGGGAGGTTAAAGGGCAGGGAGACGTGAAGGTGAGATGGATGCAATATGTGCGTTCAGAAAGTTCTCAAGTTCTTCTATCAATCATGTATTTCACACACACACACACACACACACACGCATGCACGCACACACAAATATATTAATGAGGAAAAATAACAACAAACACTCAAACTCAATGACGTCAACTGACTTGGTCAAGGTCGTGCACCAAATTAAGACGCAGACAGGATGAGTTGTTTGTTTTACAACACTCCAATATAAAAGCTCTAAAATCTCAGTTAAAACACACTTTTCAAACTGAAAGAACAGAACACTATCAGTCACAGAATCATTCATGTTGCATTTTGCTCATTGGTCTCTTATGTGGATGGTATCTCATTTCACACCAAAAAAAAAAAAGGCAGAATTTTCCCCTTTCATCTTATGTGTAAAAATATACATAAAAAAGAGTTGAATATTATAATCATTTCCAAGTGTATAGGTCTTGGGCCCTATGTATACTTTTGTGTAAATGTGCATGTGTGCATGTGTAAACATCACCTTTGTGTACTTCTAGAATTATGCCATCAAACCACATCAAAAATCTATGTCTAGTACACAATTTAACCTTCCTTGCTTTTTCATCCTCAAGGAGTAGTCAGTCTCTCTCCTCTTTATAAAATTCATTATTTGCAAACATCCTTGACACTGAAAACTATAGTGTTTGAAAAAAGAATGAAAAAGGCATTACAGAATAAGGACCATCCTTGTGCTTAGATAGATAAACCAGGATTTTCAGAATGGCGATACAATCAGAACTGCTATATGGACTCAAGGAAACTCAATCAAAAGAGCAGAAAAACAAATCGAACATGCAATCCTAAAATTTACATACACCAAATGAGACCAAGAACAGCCAAAACAAATCTAAGCAATGATTCAAAGCTGGAAGTGTCAAAATTCTAGCCATCAAATGTGATCAAGGCCAAATGATACTGGAACCAATACAGAAAGGTGGACATATGGAACACAAGTCAAGATTCATAATCAACTCCAAAGTCAATTAAGGCAACTGATCTTTGAAAAATACTTTTATGTTTATATTACACTGGAAGGAAGATTGCCACTTGGATAAATGTTCTGGATAAACTTATCCACACGCAGAAGAATGAATTTAGAGCCAGCATTCATTCATCCATGGACATGCTAAAGGCCCATGAAGAGGCAGATCTTTCCCACTCAAACCAAAACAGATCAGAAGAGGTGAACACTATACACTGGTAAAGTGATGATTCCAACAGAAAGAGTTCACAATTACAAACAGATGCATCCAGTCTTTCGAAGAACAGAACCTAGAAGACAGGAAAGGTCAAATGGACCCCAATACAATCATACCAGGGTCTTCAGGTAACATCACAGAACAAATGGCCTAAACAAGTATTTACACGGTGTTCCAACAAACATCAACAGAATACACCTTTTTCTCAGCAGCACATAAGACTTTCTCCAAAATAGGCTTAATTACTTAGGTTGTTGCTGGCACAAAATGCCTAACACCCACCATGTAAGGAAGGAAAGATTTCTTTAGCTCACAGGTTCAAGTCTCACAATCTGTTCACCTAGAGAAGGCAATGGGGAAAGCCCAGGGCAGAGGTTGGAGAGTTGCTCACTCGACTGCAGACAGAATGCCGAGTAGGAGCCACGTCAGAGCCAATTCACTGTGTGGAGACTCAGGCAAAGCTAGACTTGGCCCAGGAAGAAGCTGGACCACTGGTTCTTCTTTTTTCCTTTACTTCAACATGCCTTTTGGGCCCCCCACGCGCAAGCTGGGTTCCCCTCCCTCACCTCTTCTCCCATAAGAGCACATACCTGAAAGCTCTGGCACTTCCCTTATGTAAACAAATGCCACAACATCTCCAAGTCCAACCCCAAGCATCAGCTCTAGCCAGCCAGGTCCTATCTCCCAATAACATACGAGGCCACAGTTATCCCACAACATTCAAATACATGAGGCTTTTGTGGGACATTCCAGATCCAAACAACAGCACAGGTCATATCCTTGGTCATAGGACACATTTAGCTAAATATATATTTAAAAAATTGAAATGACTAGCCAAATACTTTTAAATCACAGGAATGGAAATAGAAATAAACAGAAAAAAAAAAAAAACCCCTGACAAGGTCTTGAAGAATGGCCCAGCCATTAAAGCACTTTCTTAGTCCAGTGCACAGTCCTATTTGATTCCCCAGCACCATATAAACTAGGTGAGGACTGACAGGCTTTGAATCTCAGCACTCGGGAAACTGAAACAGGAGGATGGCTGTGAGTCCAAGTCCAGCCTGGCCTCCAAAGAGAGTTCAGAAACAGCCTGGCTAGAGGGCAAGACCCTGTCTCCAAAACAAAACAAAACAAAACAAAACAAAAAAACCCTGGTGAAAATTGATGCATAGCATGACCTTACACCTGAGGCTGATCAAAGCCATTTATGACAATCCTCTTACCAACATCATCCTAAACGGGGAAAACCTCGGAGCATTCTCCTTAAAATCAGGAACAAGACAAGCATGCCCAGTCTCGCCAACCCTGCTCCACATAACGTTCAAAATCTTAGCCATGGCAGTCAGGAAGAGAATGGAATAAAAACAGTCCACATCGGAGAATCAAAATTTGAATTGAGCTTATTTGCAAATGACAGTATCCTCTGCACTGAAGTGCAAAACAATTCCCGCAGAAGATTCTCAGAACTAATAAGCTCTGATAAGTTGTAGGAAAGAAAATCGACACTCAAAAATTAATAGTGTTCCTGTACAGGGACAATGAAAACACGGAGGGAGAGATACAGACACAAGCCCACTCACAGTGCTCACAAAGAAAACTAAATACCTAAGAGATCAACCTAAGAGAAGGACCTTTATAATGAAAACTATAATAATTTAAAGAAAAAAAATTAAAGGCGACATTAGAAAAGGGGAAAACATCCCGTTCTTGAGTAGGCAGACCCGTGTTGTAGAAAATGCAGGCCCATTCAAAATTTCAACTGCAGCTGCCGAGAACAAAAAAAAAAGAATATTAAAATATATTTACATGGGACCAAAAGAGACCCAGTACAGCCAAAACAATCCTAAACAAAACAAAAGCAGGAGGCATTATAATGCATCAAGCTACGTACAAACTACTTTCAAAAATCACATGGTATTGGCACAAAATAAGACAGGTGGAGCAATGAAACACAACTGAAGACGCAGAGACAACCACAAGCGCTCTCAGCCACCTGATCTTTGACAAAGGAGCCAACAGGGTTGCACCTGGGCACCACTGCGCTCAGGGAAACGAATGACACGCGGGTTAAATATCACACTGTTTCTCTAATCTGAGAAAAGTGAAAAAAAAAAAGTACAAGAGAAAAACTGAAGTCCCGGGAGAAAACGTGTAGTCTTTGTAGAGAAGCTAAGGTCATGTAGAAAAACGGGCGACCCTCACTCCGGAGAAGACCCGCGTGGGGGTCAGGAGTCCGGAGAAGGCAGTGCTGGAGGGCGGGGGCGCCACGGGGTCCGGGAGCAGGGCTGTGGGACGGACTCGGGGGGCCGCACTCACCTGCCGCGGGCGGGAAGCCCCGCGCGACCGGTCGCCTCGGGCTGCTCTCCTGCGCCGCGCCGGCCGCGTCCAGATGTGGCGTGGGCGCGCGGCCCCGCTTGGCCACGGGCGCCCAGCGCCATCCGGCGACCCCGCCGCGCCGCCCGGCCCAGTCCCCTGCCCGGCGTCAGTGTGGAGCTCAGGCACCGTAGGGTCCGAGACTGGCTCGGCAGCCGCCAGCCGCCCGCCTGCCCGGGAAGCCTAAGCTGCGCCACGTACCGTGAAGGACACGCCCCCGCGGCCCGCCCGGGAGATCCCGCCACCCCGCCTTCCTCGAGCTGGCCCCGCCCCCTCCGCGCCCGCGGGCCCCGCCCCGCCCCAGGGAGCCCTCTCCCCTCCGCAGGAATTTGCATTCTTAAGGACTGCCAGCTGAGACCGGAGACTTCATAGCTGGAGACGACCAGGCCTGTACAGAGGAGCAAAGGCCAGCACCTTTCATGTTCTGTTCCACAAAGACTTGATCCAAACCCAACTAGGAATCTGGCGTTTCTCTGGAAAGCACGGAAGGACCCGGGAAAAAAATTCTTCTGGCGATGCCTACGTCTCTACAGATGCAGACGCAGACGGAGGCTCCCGGTGGCTTTGGTTGGTAGGCCAAACTCCAGGGGAGGGAAACTAGGAACAGGTGGTGTGGCGAGTCACAGCCTGCGCAAACAACGTCTGCGCTCACCCATCACTTCCTGAAAATCGAAATGAGGATCAAATTAGTTGTATTTCGTGGATGTCAAGATAGTTCAATATGTAAGGCCCAAGCTTCACAGACTTCAGGACATGTTTCAAAGTTACTATAAAAGTTACTGGGTCAAAGCCTCAGCTTCCTCAGATTGTAAAACAATTGTAAAAGGACACCTAAAGCCAGGATGGCCTTGGGGCATTTGGTTTCCTAGTTACAGCCAATCAGAAAGGAAAACTAATCTGGCTTTCCTGGGCCTGGGGCAAAGAGTAAACAAACCTGGCATTCCTGGGCCTGGGGCAGAGTCAAGAGATCATAAATAAGTTGCCCAGTGACAACTGACCAATCACTCAGCGCCTCTTTAGACCCTACCCAGGCCACCGAAACACCACACTGGGTTGGTTACATCCAAAAGACTCCTAAAAGGTCATAATTGGGTTATAACAAAAGTTATGGCCACTCTGCCTCTCTAAGTGGTCAGCATCGCCATCACAAAAAACTGTGAACTTACGATTGGTTCTATGCAAATAATGACATACCTGTGTCACATCTCCTGAGACCACTCCTGCCCCTACCTCATAAAAACCCTGCTCATCCTTGGTTCTGGGCTCTCTGCAAGGATCCACTGCGTTGGTGAAGTCTGAGAGCCCAAGCTTAAGCCTGAATAAAAGCTCCTTGTTATTACATGTGTGTCTCGGACTCCTGGTGGTCTTTGGGGTCCCCGAGATCTGGGCATAACACAATATACGTAGCAATGCATATAACCTATCACGTAAATAAAAAGTCACAGAGATTCTCATAATCTCCTTTTCATAATCTCCTTCATAATCTCCTTTTCTCCTAATGAACACCCCTTCACGATAAAAACCCTATGGAAAAAGGTGTTGAAGGATGTTACCTCAAAACAGTCAGAGCACATGGTACAAATTTCACCCCACATTAAATGGGAATAACTGGAACAATGATTTGTAAAGTCCGCATGAGACAATGGTGTCCACTCTCTGTCGCGAGCACTCTGTAAGACAGTGGCAGATGAATTTACCTGGGAGTGTTCTTTATTCACACAACAGTTAATCTATCCAATTCATAAATCAAACTAAAATAAATCGAGAAAATTAATGAAGCAGGAAAGCAAGCGTTGTGCAGCCTCTTAAAACTATTCCCGTCCTGGGTCCCTTAGGCTCACCAGTGGGACGTGTTCTTGACTACAGGCGACCACAGCTGACCCCCGTATGAGCTTGCCCGGGGCGTGCCAGTCCACGGCTGGGTCAGGCCCTGCCAATCTCTGCCCGGCTGGACAGTCACCCCATCTCCAGGAGGGGCTCTTGCTGTCAGGATGCTAGGAGCTGGAGTCTCGTACTCGGGAGGCGGGGAGCAAGACGTGTGCCCTGCGTTCAGAATCTGTGACTCCTACCTCGACCCTGAGCTTAGGACCAGGACTGTTTATTTACTATTTTTATGCCCGCAAGCTACAGACAGTGATTTCGTCGGGGTCCACACGCAGGTGGACAGGGGTTCTGGTTGTCGATTATGGGGTTCTGGTTATCGATCATACAAGGGCTTTGTCCGCAGGCTGCGGATAGCCATTTCGTCACACGGGGTCCACACGCAGGTGGCTTACAACTTACCAGCATCATACAGAGTTTTAGACAGTTTCCAGCAATTTACTTCATATGGTTTGACTTTACCGATACCTTCCAGAATGCTCTTCACATTCTACCTGTGCTCCAAACAGTCTTTAAGGGTTACTGAGTGAGTTACTATAAGCCATAATAATACAGATATTAAATACATACTAATTGATGATTTTAAATTATCAATTACTAAGTTGTAGCTTTCACAAAGTCTAAGGACTTAAGACTGGAATGATTAAATGTATTTCCGAGAGATGTTCAAGTTGAATATCCCTGAGTGTGACATTTGTTGAGGAACGGTTTGTTGTGCTACATTTATTTCCTGTATGTTCAGGTAGATTTTCAGTCTTTTTGCTTTATGTCCGGTAACTCTTCAGATGCCTCTCCAAATGTTCTTATTTCAAAAGGTCTAATATGTTTTCAGGTCTTTTTCTAATGCTTTGGTTTTATTCTAGTATGGCTGGTAAAATTAGTAAAGAGAACAAACAATTCCTGGCAGACTCTGCGCTCATCTCTGCCTGCTCCTCTCGTCCTTCTACCCAGCCCTGTGGCCTCCTCCTGGGTGAGTCCCCCTCACTGGAGATCAGGGCTCCTTACAGGAAAAGCTCCACGTTAGCACCGAACTTCTTCTGTCTAATTGTGACCGCTGACCCAAGTCTGCCAATCTTGATGGCTGTCGCTCCAGTCCAGGCTTCGGTT
>PVKB01006132.1:0-72954 GCA_004027205.1 Ctenodactylus gundi | reverse complement strand
CCCTCCACCCTCCCTCTCCACATGCTCCCAGCCTCCGCTTTGTTGGCACAATGTGGGAAACTGCCCTGCGCCCCTGGAAGGGATCGTGGGCAGCATCTCCTCACCACAGCAAAGCGAGGGGCAGAACCTAGCTTACTCTTGGCAGGAGCAGCCCTAGAGCGGCTACTGGGAACCCCATGGAAGTGTGAGACTGGCCTCCCGGTGACCTATCTCTAGAACTTCGGGTCCCACTTTGTTTTCTGGAAATCCAGTGCTCCCCACCCATTTCCCCTTTACCCCTAAAGAGTCTGCAAGCATCAGCCTCCAGGAAGAGGTTAGGATGCAGGAGCAGGTGTGGTCAGAGAAGCACGAGGCAGGGTTGGGGCTTCAGCGCCCGCACCAGCCCACTCTTGCTGCCCTTTCAGGGCCGGGGCTTGTTGGTACGGGGTGCAACTCCCTGGCCCTGGTAAGCCGAGCCCGTACCCAGACAGGCTCAGCCCGTGTGCCCTCATGCTGGTGGTGTTGGCCACTTTGAGCAGTGCTGTGACAAGCTTCCCACCCAGGCTGGCCGCCTCTGTCAGATTCTCTTGCCTGACGACTGTTAGGTAAAAACAGCAGGTGACAGTTATGAAACAGTTGTCTGATCTGTGGAGTTGACAGAGTCCCAGCAGTGCCTGCGGGTTTTGTAACTGCCCCTCACATGGTGGCTCTCCTGCGCTTCACTATATCTGCCGTAGTTCCTCCTGCAAACCGATGGAAGCCATCAGCTTTGCTGCTGGAAACCTCAGAAACCTCTCTGGTTTGCAACTGCACATTCTTACCGCTGCTGGGCTGTGGGTCACGCCTTAGGCGGGGTCTGAGTCGGGTCTGCTCCACCACGCAGTTGTATTCTGGGTGCCAGGCTAGGCTGTGTTTCTGTCACAGCAGACCACGAGGCCCTGCTCCCATGAGGCATGTCCCTTTTACCAAAGGGCAAAAAGGGCAGCCTGCGTTGCTTCAGTCCTCCCTCCGGTTCTCATCTAGTGCACATGGGGGGATCTTTTCCTCCTCTGGTTTTGCCATGGTTTTCCACATATTTTTCTAGGATGTATGCAGTAAAAGCAGCTGCCAAGGCATGCCCTCCAAGGTGTGGCCCAGGCAGCTTGGGGCTCTACCAGGTCCTTTCCTACCCAAAGATGCAGCTTGGAGACACTGATTGTCTTCAACCAAGGAGCCAGCCTGTAAGAAGAGTGACCGCAGATGCCCACAGAACGCAGCTGCCTCCCCTGGGCCAGACCTTAGAGGTTTGCAAGGTGCAAAAGCAATGCGAGGCCCTTCTACTTAGCAGTTTCGTTTTTGAAAATAAGCTTGATGTGCTCTACAGTACAAGGGAATGAGCCCAGTGCCTGAGCTACACCCCAGGCCCTGTTTGTTTGTTTGTTTGTTTGTTTGTTTGTTTGTCTTATTTTCTTTTGAGACAGGGTCTCACTAAGTTGCCCACAGTGGGCTCAAAGCCTGATTAAATGAGAGGCTACCCCACCATGCCTAGTAGTTCTCTTTCTTTTAAAGTTAACATATAATAGACTTAGTCTTTTAAAATGAATAAGTAAATACTTTTTGAAGTTACTGGCTTGCCTTTCTACCATGGTAAATGTTGACGTAACCCATCAACAAAAGCTCTTTGGGATCCTCAGATTCTGAAAGTGTGATCCTGTGACCAAGATTTGAGAACTGCTGCCCTAAATTATGAAGAGGGGAAAAAAATGGAAATTTGTAAAATTCTCTGTGACATAGAGAAGGGACAATACCGGCCACCATCCTTATTTCTGCAGCAAATCACAGGATACCTTCTCTGCTGGTCACAGTTTTTTGTCCTCCACCAACACCTGGTTAACTGAGTTGCGTAACCCAGCGGAGCAACTCACACTTGTGCTGCTGGAGGCCTGAGCGCTCTGATCCTGCGGGCGTCTCATTTGATGTCCCCGCAAGCTCTGCAGGTATGTGGAGCAACCTGGGGGCCCTTTGTGGGCCATCAGTCTGGGACTCTGTGGCAACAGCACTGTTTCCCCTTGATAGTCCATCTTGGCTGGGCAGTTAATTCTGACTACCAACAGGAAATGAGAAGGACAGTCCCCCCAAAGCTCCTGGGCCTCCTTTCTCTTCCCAGGCTGTCCTTGCTATGCAGTTGCCCCTCCCACCCCGTGGTATAAAGGGAAGTGATTGGGAAACCTTTCCCCACAGCAGTTCAAAGCTCACTTGCTCCCTGCCTAGTCCCTCTGCCTGTGTCCGTCCCCATGTGTTGTGTCATGCCCACCCTGTCCTTAGCTCTGCTGCCTGTGTTCCCTGTGGTATTGCCATGGCTGGACCCTCAGAGCCAGAATCCATCCCATCTTGTCCCCTGCAGACCTCTAGGTTTCCTCACAACCCCCCACAGAATCCTGTCCTTTTCTCTGGCCTCCTCAGCCTGAATATCTACTGGAGCTAGAACTGTCTGGCTACTCCTAGGAGAAGTCCCACCCACTTCAGCAGAGCCTTGCTCGCCTAAATATCCCATAAGGGCTGTCTATCCAAGGCCTGCCTTCTCTCAGTTCCAGCTCAGCTGTGCATGCCACCCGGTCCTTGTTCCCTGACCGGCTCTTATCAGCTTTACCGGACAGTCTAAGCCCGAGGAGCAGTTAGGACTCTGATCCTCCCCCACCCCCTGGGGCATTTACTGTGACCCACAAGGCCTCAGAAAATGTCAGCCACACTTTCAAGAGTCAGGGGATCTGGAATGGGGCCACCTAGACCCAAGCTAGAGCCTTGGGAAGCCACACAGGTGTCCTTGACCCCATTCTTCCAAGATGGTCAGGCATAAGTCACCCATGGGAGGGGGGTCTTGTCTGGAGTGGCCTTGTAGCCCTGTTTAAGGACCTTGACATGTCAGGGTTGCCTGTTGCTCCCCAGCGAGGGGCTGAAGAAGAGAAGCCCAGAGGGGATGGAAGTGAGGTAATGCCCTCAAGGGGGTGATGCCCCTCACTGCCAGCCAGGTCAAGTGACAGCTGTGTGCCAAAACACTCCCAGCTTCTGATGAAACGCACACCGTGAAGCTTAAACAATGGTCATTTATCTCTGAGTTCTGAAGGCTGGCAGTCAGACCAGATGCCAGCATAGGGAGATTCTTGTGGTGCCCCGCTTCCAGGGTTGTGAGAGAAAAGGAAGCTATTGTCAGTTGGGGAGTTGGTCTGTCTCTCTCAGATTCTTTGCACTGAGCTGTATCCTCAGCCTGTTTCATATATTTTGAGGTAGTCTTGCCGAGACGCTAGGTGGCCCAGGCTGAGCTCCAGCCTGGGACCTTCCTGCTCGGCCTTGGCCTCCCAGAGTGCAGGGATTATAGGCCTGGACACTACCCCTTGTGATGTCTGTTCTTAATAAGGGAACTCACCCTGGTGTGAGGCCTCCGACCTCATGACCTAGCCTTAGTTACCTAGTGCCTCTTCTCTGAATGTCATGTTGAAGGATAGAGCTTCTCCCCATTTGAACTCAGGTGGAGGGGGGCAGGGGGCATATACTTATCAGAAAGCTCAAAGGCAGGGACTGCGGCAGACATTGACTCAGCTTCCATCTGGTGCCGTGGGCACCCAAGGAACGAGAGTCGCCACTGTCCTGGAGAAACTCCCCATCGTTCCCAGGGCATCCAGACCCACAGTTCTCCAGTGGCATAAGTGTAACGACGCAGACAAGGAGAGCGTGCGGGGCCATGGGGATAGCTGCCTAGAGGCACTGTAGTGGGATTGGGTGGCCTGACAGCATGGCCGGCCAGGGCTACGGGCATGGAGGTGCAGAGTGTCAGCTGGAGTGCTTCTGTTGATCATTAAGGACCTAAACAAGTTTTATAAAACATCCAGAGCTGTGAGCTGGACTCAGGACACGGGCCAGTAGACCCAACGCTACAGGAGGCTGAGGCAGGAGAATGGCAAGTTGAAACACAGCTTAAGCAACTTAGCGAGATCCTGTCTCACAAAAACAAAAAAGGGCTAGAGATGTATCATAGCACAAAGGCTTCCATTACCGGCACCCCCTCCAAAAAAAGAAAAAGACTGGGAGCATAGCTGAGTTGTTAAAGGGCTTGCCTAGTATGCCAAGGCCCTATGTTTGATTCCCCAGCAACACATAAAAATTAGCAAGGTGTGGGTGGCGGTGTACACCTATAATCCAAGCATTTGGGCAGCTGAGACAGGAGGATTGCTGTGAGTTCAAGGCCAGCCTGGGCTGCATAGTAAGTGGACTCACCAAGCATCGAGGGTCTCTTTTTCAATCCTTTATCGGAGAAGTCAGATTTTCCATGAATGTTTCCATGTCAGTCCTCGTCCTTGGCTGGTAGGACAGCTGCCCCAGAGTTGCCAGAGGAGCAGCAGTTTCCAGCCTCTCTCTCTCTCTCTCTCTCTCTTTCTCTTTCTCTCTCTCTCTCTCTCTCTCTCTCTCTCTCTCTCTCTTTCTCTTTCTCTCTCTCTCTCTCTCTCTCTCTCTCTCTCTCTTTTCCAGTGTGGGTAGTAGAACCAGGGCCTAATGCATGTTAGGCGAGTGGCCTGCCAATCAGGCATGGCCCCAAGCCTCGTCTCTCTCTCTTTTTTTTTTTTTTTATGATAGAGAGACCATGCCCAGAATCCCCACAACTTCTTCCATTCCCCTGGGCTGAAATCAGAGCACAGACATGCAATGTACTTCTGGAGGCCGGAGGCCTAACACCCAGGGATGGCAGGGCCATGCTTCCTGGACCCTCCCGTGCTTCTGCACACTATTCCTGGCTGCTGGCATGGTGTTCACAGTCCGTGGCTGCTTCATTCCAAGCTCAGTCTGTCCTCGCAGGGCTTTTGTCCCTGTATGGCTCCATCTGTACAGATGCCTTCTCCTTCCACGGTAATCCTGGCAGAATTCCTGGTAACTTGATTACATACGCAAAGACCCCCTTCTAGGAAGATCCCAATCACAAGCTTCAAGGGTGAGGACATGGATGTATCTATTAAAACAATTCAGCCCCAACATTAAGTGTCAAAGGGCATGTGAATCGGGAACTTGCCCACTCTTGGGCCACTGTGGCACATGATGAGATGGCCTGAATGACAGCCACAGTCCCCTGGTTGGACCGGTGGATATTCTCAACAACAAGAACAGCTGCCTCCCTCCAAGACAGCCTGGGAGTCGCTCTCCAGGCATGACAGTGTGGTCTAGGGCACCAGGCTGCCCTGTTCATCAGGGGCCATCCGCTGCCCAAACTCCCTCAGGGCAGGGCCTGCTTACCATGGGCTCAGGAAGGAGCGCCCATCCTAGAGAGGACCTACAATTGGCCTGCAGGCACCACTGGTCCTTCCCAGCGAGTAAGCAGAGTTTTAGGGCGTGGGGTGGAGCAGAACAGAAAGGTGCCATCACCATCACAGCCAGCCCCAGCACCACCTGTGCCAGCAACCCTGGGAGCTCTGGCTGGCAGGTAGAGGAGTCCTCTAGCTTTTCCTTGGCAGATTCTCACGAGTGTCGCCACTTCGCCAGCACTGGAAGCTTACAGATCCATCCATGCCTTCGAGGACTGGCCAGACCTGCAGGC
Source organism: Ctenodactylus gundi (assembly GCA_004027205.1). Lineage (NCBI taxonomy): Eukaryota > Metazoa > Chordata > Mammalia > Rodentia > Ctenodactylidae > Ctenodactylus > Ctenodactylus gundi. The sequence continues at coordinate 67,415 of PVKB01006132.1, read as the reverse complement.
CTCATCCTGGCCTCCCTCTGCTGGGGCTCCACTTAAGGTCAGCAGCTGGTGGCCCCATCTCACCCTTCAAGTCCTAGAGGCAGCACCACCTCCCCCAGGTAGCTTTCCATCCTGCATCCTTGGACAGCTGAGGCCTCTGGCTTCTACTTGCAGCATTTACCCTGCTGCACCACCACCATCCATCCCAGTTCTTGTCTGTCCCTTTAAATGGCTGGCCCAGGCGGGCTGTCTCTGGTCTCAGATGGGCCTGTGAGCACATCCGTGCAAGTCCTCAGCGGCCCGGGGTTGTGTAAGAGGAGTGCGGACGCAAGGGCTGTGTGCAGGAAGGGAGGGCAGGAAGAAGATGCAGAGGCCCTTGGCGGAGAAGCTGGTATCTGCAGCCACAGCAGCTGGGCCACCTGGGGGCCTCTTCCTGCTCAGGGCCAACAGTTGTGTTTTCACGTGGCCAGGTGGAGCCCAGGGCAAAAGTACAGCCCGTGTGGGAAAGTGATGGCCCAGCTGTCAAAGGTGACGGGCGGTGCGCTGCCCAGCTGCAGGGGCCCCGCCCCAGTGGCCCCGCAGGAGAGTCTGGACTGACTTTCTGGTTGCCAGCAAGTTCTCCCCGGGGCACTGGCTGGCTGTGGGTTGGTGTGGGAGAGTGCGAGCAGAGCATTTCTGGGTGGCTTCATCAGGCCCCGGAGACAGGACTGCTCGGATCCTCCAGCCCTGTCCTGGTGTCCAGGTGTCCAGGTGCCTGTGATCTAGGATGCACCAGCCCGGAAGTTTCTGCTTTTCTGGTTCTTTAATGCCTCTGTGTGGGAGGGTGAGAACTCACAGATTTCCCCCTCTTTCCCTGTCCTTTTGTTGACATCACCGCTTTTTTTTTTTTTTTTTTTTTGGTGGTCCTGGGGATAGAACCCAGAGCCTTTGCAGTGAGTTACACCCACAGCCCATTTTTATTTTTGATTGCCACAGCTCTCATTAAGTTGCTAAATTTCAGGGGCTGGAGGAATGACACAGCAGTTAAAGCAAGGCCTGGAGTTCAATTCCCCAGTAACACATAAAGCCGGGCATGCTTGTGCCTGTAATTCCAGCATTAGAGAGGCTGAGAGGGGGATTGCCACTACCAAGGCCAGCCCTGGGGTCAACAGTGAGTTCAGGACCAGCCTGGGCTACAGAGCGAGACCCTGTCCCCCAACCACGCCCCCCCCCCCAAAAAAAAAAAAAAAAAGGAAGAAGAAAAGAAGAAGAAAGAAGTTGCTGAATTGCCCAGGGCCTGTGATGCTACTGCTTCAACCACCCAGAGTGCTGGGATTACAGGCCTGGGCACTGGGCCAGATACAGTGTTATGTGTCTTCCACTGGTGCTGATTCTAGACCTCCAAGCTAGTTTTCAATCCGGCTGAGGTTAGAAAAATACTCATCTATCATCTAGAAGGGCAGTACCCCTTATGGTCAGCAATGGGTATTTTTACTTGAATAAAATTGGTTTTGCTCAATAAGACAGCCACGTTAGAAATTCCCCCATCTAACACAGCCATCTGAGGAGATCTAGGGCTGGTTCAAGGACCCCAGAAGTAATGTCATAACTGAGAGTTTCCTCAAGAGACTATGGAGAATGCTGGAAAATTTCCACTCAAAACTCAGTGAAGAGAAGTTTAAGTACAGTGAAAGGTCCTCTGATCTGTCCTCCCGTCCTGACACCCACATACTCGGCCGTGTGTTACGTGTTACCTCGACTCCAGGTGTCCACTGGGGGCGGAGAGGATGGCCTGGGCTCCGGTACCTTGGTCAGCTGCCCTGACCAGGAAGAAGTTCCCCGTCTGTGTGAGTCTGTTGCGGGCTCCTCTGTTGTCCTTCTTTACACCTTTACACCGACACCACTCTGTCTGTAGGCCTGTAATGCGTGGAGTCAGGCAGGGCAAGTCCTGCGACTTGATTCTTCCTTTTCCTAAATTGTTTTGCCTATCCTGGGTCATTGGCGTTTCCATAAGAAATTTAGAATCATGCTGTCAGTTTCTCCAATTTTTCTGCTTGGGCTTTACTGAAGTCACACATGAATTTGAGAAGAACTGACATCTTTTTCCCCATTGTGGTACTAAGGACTGGGCCAGGGGCTTCACACTGAGCTGTACCCCTGCCTGGTTTGTTTTATTTTTGTATCATTAGATTGTTAAGTTGCCTAAGGAGCCTCTAACTTTTTTTTCTTTTTTTGAGACAGGGTCTCGCTGTGTGACCCAAGCTGGGCCTGAGCTCACTATGGAGGCCAGGCTGGCCTTGGACTCATGGCAATCCTCCTGTCTCAGCCTCCCGAGTGCTGGGATTACAGGTGTGTGCCATTACACCCAGCTTATGTGGTGCTAGGGAATCGAACTTGGGTTCTTGGCACTTCACTTAGCACTTGCTACGTAAGCATTTTAACTGCTAAGCCGTACCGTCCTCCTGTCTTAGCCTCCCACAGCACTAAGATGTCAGGCCTGCACCCCTGTTCCAGCTGCCGTGTCAGTCGTATTAAGTCTTTGGGCCCATGAATAGCTAGCTCTTCCTTCAAGTCTTGACTGATAACTCTTAGCAGTACTTTGTAGTTTTCAGTATCCATGTTTATTTTCACTTTTTATAAGTGGAACAAAAATACCTGATAATACACAAGTTAAAAGAAGGAAAGTCGGGCTGGAGGAATAGCACAGCAGTTAAGAGCACTTCCCTAGCAAGCATGAGGCGCCTATTGGCTAGGCATGGTGGCACACACCTATTTTCCCAGCTCTCAGGAAGCTGAGGCAAGCAGACTGCTATGAATTCAATGCTAGCTTGGGCTACATACTGGGTTCAGGACCAGTCTGGACCATAGAATGAGACTGTCTCAAAAACAAAAAAAGTTTATTTGGGACCCAATTTTGAAGGTTAAAGTCCATGTTCAGCTGTCTCCAGGGCAGAACCATCATGGTGGCAGAAAGCTGTTCACCTCTTGCCAGTCTGGAAGCAGAGAGAGCAGGGGCAGAGGGGATGGGGCAGGCGACCTACTGCCTCTAGTGGGGACCCAACTCCTCATACTCCGTTTAGCTAACCCATCAATGAAGTTGGTTCCTTCTTCTTCCTGGTCAGGGCAGCTGACCAGGGGAGCAGAGCCTGGACCATCCTGTCAGCTTCCAGCAGACACGTCCCTTGGAGTCGAAGTAACACGTAATCTATGGTCAGGGTGCGTGGGTGTCAGGATGTGAGGAAAGCTTGAAGGACCTTTCACGGTACTTACATCCCCTTATAATCCAGTCACCTCTAAAGGTGTCTCTTAAACATAATCAAGCCGAAAAGCAAAATTAATTGTCACAATATTTCACATATCTTTCCTCAAATTTATCTGGACTTATCTTTTTTGGTACAATTATAAAATTGTTTGAATTTCTATTTTTTGGTGCTACTATACAGAACTACAGTTGATTTTACATTAATCTTACATACTGAAATGTTAAACTCATACATTAGGGGTTTTCCTTAATGTCTATTTTTTTCGGTACATTCCAAGATTCCGTAGGACTTTCTGCCTTGTCAATCACATTGTCTGTAAACAATATAGTGTTATTTTATTGTTTCCAGTATGAATGCCTCCAGTATGATGTTGAATAGAAGTGACAAAAAGGCACACTGGATATATACTCCCAACATCCTGGAAGGCTGAGGTAGGAGGATCACATGTTCAAACCCAGCCTTGGGTAACTTAGTAACTTAGTGAGACCCGTCTCAAAATTAAAAATAAAAATGGGCTGGGATGAAGTGTGAAGGTCCTGAGCTTGATCCCTAGTATTACAAAAAATGGCAGGAACAGGTTTTCTTGCTAAGCCTCTCACGAGTAAGCATCATGTTGGCTCTGCATATTTCATAAACACCCTATGTCAATTTAAGGAAGCTTCTTTCTCTGCCTGGCTTCCTGGGAATGTTTCTCATGAATTCTGCTGATTTTTGTCTAAGCCTTTTCTTGCTGCTGCAGACATGATCATAAACTTTTCTTCTTTAATTGACGGACAGTGGTGAATTACATTCATTGATTCCAAATGCTGACCAAGGCGCGTGTTCCAGGAAAAGGCTTACCTAGTTATTATGTAATGGCCTTTTAATGTACAGTTGGGTGCACTTTGTTAAAATTTTACCAAGACTTTTTGTATCTGTGCTTGTGAAAGATGTTGCTTCATAGCCTTCTTTTCTTGTAAAGTCTTTCTTCAGTTTTGATGTCAGGGCGATGCTGGTTTCCCAGTTTGGAACAGTCGTGTAGCAAGGGCATTAAGTCTCCCTTAAATGCTATTCTGAACTCTCCACACAGGCTATCTGGGGCCTGAGTTTTCTTCTTGGGAAGATTTTAAATTACAAATTCAATTTAAGTTGCTTTATATGAGATTCAAAGATATGGGGCAACTCAGATTATCTTTGATAGTTTGTGTTTTGGAATTGGTAATTTCTTCTGGTTGCCACATTTACTGGTATAAAGTTGTTCACAGTACTTTCCTATTATCCTTATAAGATCTGTTGTTTCTAAGGTATCTCTCTTACCCTTGCTTTTTTTTTTTTTTCTTTTGGTGGGGTGGGAGGCAGAGTCTCAGTCTGAGTCCAGGCTGGTTCTGAATTCACTGTGTAGCCCAGGATGGCCAGGATCATGCTGCAGTCCTGCTGCCTCAGCTTCCTGAGTGCCAGGACTACAGGCGTGTGCTACCACACCTGGTTTATTTGGTGCTGGGGAATTGAGCCTACAGCCTTGAAGCAAGCGCTGTAGCCACTGGGCTACACTCCGGCCCCTCTTATTCCTGATACTAGTAACTTGTTGCTTCTCCCTTTTTCTCTGACCTAATTCATGAGAGGCCATCTACTTTTTGATCTCTAAGATCAACATTTCAATTATTTTTAGTTCCTCTAGAACTTTTCTTTTCTTTAATGATTTCTGATTTTTTAAAAAAACTTTCTCTTGTTTATCTTAGGTTCAGTTACTTTCTCCTTTTTCTGTTCCTGTAAGACGTAAGCTGAGACCAGCGATCTGAGACCTTCTTTTATGAGTGTCTAGTAATATATTAGCATACACTTTTCTGTGTACCTCTTTAGCTGCTGCCAGCAAAATTTAAGATTTTGTGTTCATCCAGTTCAACATAGTTTTGATTTCCCTTCTGATCTCTCCTGCGACCAATCAGTCACTTATAAGTGGGTGATTTAGTTTCCAAATAGTTGATGATATGCCAGATATCTTTCTGTTACTGATTTTTAGAATTTCGTTATGGCCAGATAATAGACTTTGTAACATGATATGAACCTTTTAAAATTTAGTGAGATTTATTATGTCCCAAAATATGGTTCCTCCTGGTAAACATACAGGACGTGCTTTGTACACTCTAGTGCTGTTGGGTGAAGCAGAAACGTTGTATAAATGCCAGTCAGGCCATGCTGAGCCCATGCCATTGAAGACATTTATCATTATGGTCCAAGTTGACACATCCTTCTACATTTTCTGTGTTCTTGTTCTGTTAGTTACCAAGAGAGGGATGTTGAAATCTGGTTATAATTGAGGACTTGTATGCTTTTCTTTGTGCTCCTACTTGCTCTGTTTTCTGTAATCTGACATGGTGTTGTGTTACTAGTGTTTCTGTGCTGTGTTACTAAGTCTTCTTGGTCCACTGACTTCTTTATCATTATGTAATGTCTGTCTCTATTCCTAGTAATTTTCCTTGCTCTGAGTTCTGTGGATTTTTGTGGTAGCGGTTGTCTTTTTGCTGAGCTGAAATTAATATGACACAAAATAAGCCACTTAAAAGTGTCCAGTGGGCTGTGAATATAGCTCAGCAAGAGAGCACCAGCCTAACATGTGGGAAGCCCTGGACTTGATCCCCAGGACTGCAGAAGATAAAAAAATAAAACAAAAACAAAAACAAAAACAACAACTGTGTGCCAAGTTGGGCATTGTGGAGCATACGGAGGACAGTGGCACCAGGCTACTCAAGAAGACCACTGAACCTTGGTGAGGATGATAGGAGAATAGGGCAGAATAGATAGGCAGGATTCTGCTCCAGTGGCCATAGGGGGCTATCAGGGCCCACTGCCTCTGGGGAGCAGTAAAGGAGAAGTAGCTAAAGCAGCCAGCCTGCCCTTCTCCCTGTAGATGTCCTAAGGTCCTTGGTAGCTCACATTGTCCTACAACTCCCGTCACAGGAGCCATCTGAAACCACCCAGCAGAAACTGCCATGCAGGGAGCTGCGCAGACAAATGCTTTATATGAGCATTAGTCCTTCCCCTTCATGGGACCCTCACTTGGGACCCCCTCTCGACCTCTCCTCAAGAACTTTACTTCATCAATAAATCTCTTCTTGCTTTGAATCTTACGTGAACTCTGACTGTATTTTCCTAATTGAATTGAGATTTCCTGAACCCAGACATCTGGCAATGCCAGTGCTACTAACACGGAGGTGCCCAAAGCGGGGCTTAGAAGTAGAAGAATGGAAACAGCTCTGAAAAATAGAACTGACAGAATTTGACTCCCGAGTGGTCAAGATATTTGCTCACAGATGTGGTTAAAATTTTCACTGCTGTCATATTGCTTAAAAACCTGCAGCCTTAAAGATTTAGTTGACTTAACAAGGCTTGTCTTTCATCAGATATTTTCCAGGGGATCTGGCCTCAGAGCGATGCATCACAGTCCACTCCATTGAAAAAGACTTTTCCCTGCCTGCATGCAGCTCTGGGAGAGGTGCCAGGATCTGCCAGGCTTCTGAAGCCTAGAGCCTCACAAGGGGGCTATGACATGATCAAGGTGGCAGGGGTATGTTTGCAGAAGATGAGGACACTGAGGGCCACAAAATAGAAACAACCTGAGCCAGGAAGGCACCACAGATAAACTCAGGTTCATAGAGTCACTGTTCATGTAGTCAGAAGGTAGAAACAACATGAATGTCCATCGATGGATAAGAAAAATGTGCTGTATCTACACAATGGAACATCACTCAGCCATATAAAGGAATACAATACCAGTAAGTAGTACAATAACTTTAAAAACTATAGATAACATCAGAAATATGGAAAACAAATGTCCAAAGCCTTATGGATAATTAATTGTTGGACTGTCAGTATTATCCAGTGCAGTTTATAGACTCAGTGCATTACCAGTCAAAGTCCCAATGTAATTATTTTTCAGAAACAAAGAAATGTATTCTAAAATTCATTTGGGACTGTAAAGGACTCTGAGTAGCCAAAAAGTCTTGAAAAAGAAATGATTCAAGACCAACTGAAGTTCATTTATATTCTAAAGAGTTTGTTTTCAGTAATCATGAAGGAGGCAGTACAAAATCCCCACGTTTCTGGGATGGGCAAGGGGAAAGGGTTTATAAAGAGGTTGCAGAAACAACACAAAGTAAAACATTTTTAGCTAGCACTGGTGGTACAGGCCTATAATCCCAGGAGACTGGGAGGCAGAGACTGGAGGATGTGAAATTTGCAACCAGCCTGGGCAACTTAGCAAGACTGTCTGAAAATCAAAAATAAATGGATTGAGGATGTAGCTTGGTGTGCAGGCCCTGGGCTCAATCCCTAGTACCAGCTGGGGGAGGGGCAAAAGACGGATCAGAGTAGAAAGTCCTCAGACTTTTGTGATTTCTGATTTCGTTTCATTTTGTGTTTTCAGTGCCTAGGGACCAAACCCACGGCCTCACATGTACTATACAAGTTCTCCCCCACAGGGCACAGGTCATGGGTTCTGACTGGCACTGTGTGATGGTTTGGATCTGAATGTCCCTGAGAGTCCCAAGTTTGGAAGATGATTCAATCATGGGAGTTAATCCATTGATTTCCTGTGCTGTCAGGAAATCAGAAGCAACAGATCACTGGGGCTTGACCCAGACGGGTCACTGGGACATGACCTGGAAGAGTACATGCTAACATTGCCCTTTCTGACTCATTTCTGCTTCCTGTCTTATCATGCCATGCCTCTCTCCAAATAGCCTCTGCCCTGTGCTTCCCCCATTGCCAGCTGCCAATTAATGGATGAACTGCGACCTCCTAGAACTGAGCTAAAATAAATCTTTCCTCCCTTAAGTCATGGGCATTGAGTATTATGTCCCAGCAATGGACAAGTGACTAAAAGACAGTTACTCATTTCAAGCACTGCTCATATTGGGCTTTGGTTTGTTTATGTAGAAATTTAAAATGTCAGAGCCACTGCAGTCTGTTAGTCTGTCAATTTAACTTCATATTTTAGTGGAGGAGAAAAGAGTAGAGCCATACTTCTTGATTTCAGAATTTACCACAAAGCTACAGTAATCAAAACACTTCGGTTACTACATATATACCAAGACATACATACATACATACATATACATATATATATATATATATATATATATATATATATATATATATATATATATATATATATCAGTAATGAAGAGCTTAGAAGTAAAACCCTCACATATATTCATCAAATGACTTTTGAAAAGTGCCAAGGCCATCCAATGGGAAAAAGTATTTTCAACAAATATGGTGAGAAAACCATATACCCACTTGCAAAAGATTTAAGTCAAACTTTTACCTTAAATTCAACAGTTAACTCAAAGTGGATCACAGGTCAGAATGTAAGAACTAACCTATAGAAGGTTTAGAAGAAACACAAAGAAATTTGGCAATAGTTTCTTGTATGTGACACCAAAACACAGGCGATAAAATAAAAAATTGGACTTTATCAAAATTATTTTTTGTACCAAAGGACACTATCAACAGTGTGAAAGTACATTTCCTCTCATCCTACAGAGTAAAAGAAAACATTTGTGAATCCTAGATCCACTAAGCAGTAGCCCCCAGCCTTTTGGACACCTGGGACTGGTTTAGTTGAAGGACATTGTCCCATCGACCAGAGAAGTGAAGGTCCACCCTGCCAGATCAGCAGGTCATTAGACCCTAATAGGAGCAAACTGACAGGAAGCGGAGCTTTGCTCATTTGTCCAGGCAGCACAGGCCTTCCAAGGCCAAGGACACATACCGGTCCCCCGCCCAGGACTGCCGACCCTTGTGCTAAAGGACTCCTAAAACTCAATAGTGACAAAAATAAAATCTCGTAATGGTCAAAGGACTTGACCAGATATTTTCTCCCCAAGGAAGACATATAGTAGTCTAATAAGCACAGGAAAAGGTGCCTAGCGTCATTATTTAGGGAAATGTAGATGAAAACTCCAATGAGGTCACTTCACATCCCTGAAGATGGCTGTAAAAAAAAAAAAAGGGCAGGAGAAAAGAAAGAGAAAAAGGTGGATAAGAATGTTCATCAAGATGTGAAGAGATTGGAATCCTTGTGTACCGCTGCTGAGAATACAAAGCGACACAACCACTGTGCATAAGGTTGACAGCTCCTCAAAAAAACCCCATAGAACTATTATTTGATCCAGCAATTCCACATGTGGAGTTATTCCCCAAAGAACTGAAGGCTGCGACGCTGATGCACACGTGTGCACAGCTCCCCAAATGCCATCATCAGTAAGTGAAGAGATGACGAACAAGATGTGTAGCCTATGCTACAACAGAGTTGTATTCAGCTGTTAAAAGGAAAGAAATTCTGACACATGCTGCAATATGGATCGACCCACACGACATTTTACTGAATGACGTAAGCCAAGCACAATGCGACAACTGTAGGTTTCCTCTGTTACACGGCACCGGGAGCAGCTACACTCACAGAGTTGGAATGGGGGTTGCTGAGGGTGTGGGGTGAGGGTGAGGAGCTGTTTTGTGGGTGTCTGGCTTCAGTGTGGGGTGATGAAAAAGCTCTGCACGGAGAGTGCTGGTGACTGCACACCAGAGCAGAGGCGCTCAGTGCACGGAAATGCACACCTAGACATGAGGAAGATGGCAAGCGTTATTGTGCAGGCTTTGACCCTCCCTCCCCCCAAAATTAAAGAATTTCTCTAAGGGCAAAGGGCAGTTCTGACATAGAAATCACAAGTGCCCCATGTTCCTGAACCAGACTGGTCTTCCTTGGTCGCTGGAATTTTCTAACTTCTCAGCCTCAGAGAGGCTCATGGAGAGTCACAGATGGGCAGGCAGGGCCTACGTGCCCCAGGGTGAGGCTACAGCCGGGTGCTGAGGAGTAGCGCGGTTAGGCGGGCGGGCCTGGCTGGAGTGGCCACAGGCATGGGATTGGGATGACTCACCAGTCCCTGTGCTTCCTCTGCTGTGTGGTGAGGACAGCAGTGATTCACTGCCTTGCCTTTGCAGAGACCATGAGACTCCCCGAAAAGCCCTCAGGAAGCAGGGCCGGACCCGGCTCCCGACCTCACCCAGTGGTTCCAACAGACGGGCACTGGCCTTGGGCTTGCCTTCTGCCTCCCTTAGGAGACAGTTTCTGGGGTCCACCCACCCCTTCCAGGATTCACAAGAATCTCCTTCCTCCTCAGGACAAGGCTAGTGACATGTTGTCCTGCTCAAATCCCACAGCCTTAGAGGCAGGCTAAACCAACTGAGGTTCTGGCCCTTGGAGGAAGCCAGTGTGCTCAGTGGCTTAGGCAAGGCTACAACGCTCTCTGGGATACAGGCTTGTCAGTTGACCTGTCATCCCAAAGATAGCAAAGTGGCATTCTTGGTTCTAGAAAGTTGCAATGGCTCCCATTATAGTGTCATCTCACTACACAGTTGGACTGACTTACTGAATGGTTCGGGCATGCGTGGGCAGAGTAACATCCACCACAGGAGGGCAGTCTTCGTGATGACCCAGAGGTCACCTTGGGGTGTCCTCAAGCAGGTGAAGTCAAAGACCCTCTGGGTTGCCTTTTGGTGAGTGTGTGTTGGGACTGGAACCCAAGGCCTTGCACATACTACGGAGCGTTGGGCTCATACTCAGAGCACTTGCAGTTGAGTCAGCTGGCTGCTCTTGCTCTTGACCTCCAAGGCTGGGGGGCACCTTCTCCCTTGGGCACAGGTGATCAAGGACAAACTCCAAGAATCAAGCCTCAGGCTGCAGTGAAAAGCTTGGGCACAGGGGCCCACAGATGACATAATGAATGTCCCATACCCTAGAACTGCAACTGGCCCCCAGAGTCAGCTCTGAAGGCCACCTCAGTAGGCGGTGCGTCTCTGAGTCTGGCCCCACACTTCACCTGGCAGTGTGTCCCCTGGATCTGCCTTCATAGCCTGCTACATTCTTTGGGCTTCACCAGGTTGCAAACGTTTATTCTTCGATTTGATTTTGTTTTGAAGTAGGCAACATTACTTGGAGCTAAATCTGGGAAGCCAAGTATGGGATCCAATTGTTAAGAAAGTGCTGGTGACAAAAATTTTACTCAAGCCTAGGGAGAAAGGACAAAGAGAAATACCGGGGGAAGGAGGCTCAAAACTCCAGGAATCCAGAAAGAGGCTCCTAGAGGGTCCTGAGGCAGGACTGTCAGTCTCGTCGTGAGTGATATGTCTTCCCACTCAGAAAGGCACTGTTGGCAGACACTCCAGGAGGGTGGGGTGGCTGCTGGCTGTCTCTGCTGTATCTCACTGTGGAGGCAAGAACATAGCAGAGCAACCCCTTGATAAATAGCTGTGAGTGAATTATGAACATGAAGTTGGAATTCACTGGAAGACATCCTGTGAGAGTCTATTTATGCACAATTCAAAAGAAGGCAAAACTAAACTCTGCTATTCAAGAATGCAAAAATGTGTTCCCCATGGGTCTGCAGGCATGAGGGAGGAGCCTGAGTGGAGGCTGAGAGACAGGGAAACATTTGCCTGTGGTCTGCTTTTGACTTGGAGTGCGGTTTCAGAAGCATTTGCTGGCACAGGCAGGTAGAGAGGGAAGGTACCCGCACATGGATGGATCTGAAGCCACAGGGGGTGCCTAGGAAACCTCTGGAGAGAGCTCAGGGCTAACAGCAAGAATGAATGTCTTTGGTCTCAAAGGAGCTGGCAGAGGAGGAAAGTTGCCACCCAAGGAAACCAGGAAGCAGTCAGACTGGCAGGAGAAAGAGGAACATTTGGGGGTAAGCACAGGGCTGGGCATGCTGTCACTGCACCATCGAGACAGTGTCCTGCCCTCGCCCCCCACACCCTGAACTCAGGCACACCCCCTCTGGATTCATTCTGGCAACAGGGATGTGGGCCACTTCCATGCAGAAACAGGACAAGCTCAAGCATGCTCCTCACGGTCCCTCCTCCCTGCCTACGAGGTCATGGAAGCATGCGGCAAGTTAAGGCAACGGACACGTGTGGTGGACAAGCGACATCCCTGGGCATTGCTATGGTCCTGTGCGTGGTTTCTGTCATGATTCTCACATTCTCAGTCATTTCTGAATACGGTATCACATCTTCATTCTGTATGAGGTCCTGCAAATTGAGCCAGTCCTTATAAGCCACTGAGACCTTTGGTGTCATCAACACAGTCTACCACATCTCATCCTCACTGATGAGTCAAGAAAAGAGGCTGAGAGAAAACGAAAGGTGCGGCGAGGTCCAGGGCTACGAGTCGGGGCTTGTCTTACTCCAGAAGGTATCGAAGACAGGCTGTTACTACAGAACAGTAATGAGTAAGGGTGGCAAGGGGCTGTCGGGGAAGCAACCGGAGGTTGCGCTGAGCGCGTCACACGCGTGTATGGAAACTGAAGCCCAGGCAGCCCCTTGGCTCAGAGGTGAAGCGCGTTTGCCTGGTTTGACACCCCAGCACCACACAGGCTGGGCGTGGTGGCACACGGCACACTGATGGGAAATACATGAATAAATAGAAAATAAAAAGGCCACCATGGGGCCTGGCTTGATAGTAAAAAAAAAAATAATAATAAAAATTGAAACCCAGCATAGCTGAAGATGAATAGGCACTAATAAAAATGTTTGTTTGTTTTTTTTTTTAAAGTAGTATGTCTGTGAGAGAACAAAGGAGGAAGCCAGAAGAGGACATGAGACAGGAAGAGCTGTTTGGTTCAAAATGGCAGGCATGTGAAAAGGTTTCAGTGGCAACATAAAGCAGATTTTAGAGGCAGAGAGTAAAGACACAGGAGGGGGGGGTGGGGGGGAAGAGCACAAAGCCCCGTGGGAGGGAGGGCAGCAAAGGCCCCAGCCCTGGCCAGGGGATGAGCACTTCTTCTATTTTTTTTTTTTTTTTTGAGACAGAGTCTCACTCTATCGCCCAGGGTGGCCTCTAACTCACAGCAGTCCTCCTGCCTCAGCCTCCTGAGTGCTGGGATCACAGGCGTGCCCACCATGCCCAGCTTTAGGTGGTGTTAGAGGGTCAAACTCCAGGCCTGGAGCTTGCCAGGCAGGCGCTTTCATCTCTGGGCCATTCCACCAACCCGACTTCTGCCTGTTGAGCTGCCAGGAAGGAGCGCAGGTGCAGGTGCAGGAAGGGGCTGCTGAGGACACGTGGGCCTGCAACTTCCTGCCCTCATCTGTGAGGCGGACATGAGATCACCGCTTAGTGTGAGGGGGCACGGAGGAGAGTCAGCTGTGGACAGGGTGGGGACTGGACGAGACGGACACTGTGGAGCCCTGGAAGTGAGGCGGCCTAGGGAGCAGTGACCACAATTTTGCTCTGGCAGGTGCTTTTTCTCTGCAGCTGAGACAAGATGGCTAGAAATGGTGCCCGTGCTGAGGATCAACTGATGGGTGCGAAGGAGGCAAAGGAAGGCTGCCTAAGTACACACCTACCTCACCGTTAAATGTTGGCACCTCGTATGAATCACTCAGGGTGGAGTGTTTTCCTAGGCATTTTGCAGTATCAGCTCTTTTCGCTGCCCACCACCAACACCACTGTACAAGGACAAGGCGGAGGCACAGTGGACAAGGTCTGGCAGGGCCTACCTATTACACTGTAATTCAATAATAATTCGCTTTATTTTTCTTTCACATCCCTTCAAAAACCTTCATTCGTACAAACTTTTACTTGTAGCCTCTGATTTACCTTGGAGCTTTTAAAAGAGCAGAGTCCCTACATACTTGAGTTTGAAAACAATGTTCTGTTATTAATCAGAAGTCTGGTTTTCTGGCTTACTCCTTGGAATAAATTAAAAAGAAGTTTCTTTTCCTGACGGATAAATGAAAAAGAAGGAGCGTACTGAGTGCTGAGCTGCTCACTGCTGGTGAGTCGCCCCTTCAGCTTGGTTCATTCTCTTGCCTGCTGGAAAGCCCTAACTGCAATTCTCGGTGGGAAAGTACCCCACAGCCATGTCCCAGGCTGCGGGGAAAGGTCGGGTCGGGCATCTCGCCTCTGGCCCAGGTCAGGTGCTGCTGTTCATTACTGATCAGGAAGAGGGGGGCTGTGCCTGCGCTGACCGGAGGCTTGCACTCAGCCATCTGTCTCGTGAGGCTTGGGGACACGAAGGAGGAGGGTAGCAGAGGACACACTGGCCACCTTGGAGCTGCAGCTGCCAGCTAAGCAGCAGCTGATACTGCCCCAAACAGATCTCTGTACAGTGGGGCTTGTGAGGGGCGCTGCCTTTCTGATGCATCCGGAGTAACACCTTAGGCTCACCTGGGGTTTGGGAACTCTAAGTGTGGCTGTGGAGGTGACAGAAAGCAGCACGATGAAGAAGTCAGCTTCTGTCCCAGTCACCCCCTTAGGCCGACACAAACTACAGGTTGGTAAGGGGCACCTTGATGCCCCTTGTGACAGTCACAGTGCAGGTGGCAGGGCTGAGCTTACATGTGTTGGCATTGTCTTTCTTGTATCGGTCCCGGAAGACATAGATGCTGCCACTGCAGCTGGTGATCTTTCACAGCGATGGGACAGCGCTCCAGGCTCTGGGCAAGCACAGCCATGTGAGGCTGTCCAGAAGAGGGCCGTAGTGCACCAGCGATTCCCCTTCGGCCACGATGGACACCAGGTCCCGGGCATGGCTGCGAGCATGCGGCCCACAGAGGGCAGCACGTAGGGCTTCACATGGCCCTTGTCTGTCTCTGTGTCAAGGCACTGGATGAGTCGCGAGGGCTTGGTGAAGTCTAAGTCATTCTCCTCCACCCTGGTACGTAGATGACCCCAGTGAGGTTGGCAGCCTTGCTGCACTGTCTCTGTCCGTACGCTGTCACCTCACTGATAGTAGACGACAGCACTGAAGAGGGTGTCCTGCAGCGTTTTGCCCCTAGCGAAGACACGGCACCCTGCCCGGGCAGACGCCAGCATGAGCTGCAGCCATCCTGGGGCAGAGGTGCGCAGCACTCCCAGTCCATGGTGGCATTGCTGCACGTGCACATGCGCCAAGGGATGAAACCCCACCACGCACATGTCCCCTGTGATCTGGCCACTCACGCTGATGGAGTCATCTTCGGCACAGTGCAGACAGGGCCAGTGTGTGCCTGACAACTCTCTCCCAATCAGGTCAATGTACACATTCTCCCCAGTTTCCTTTAGGTTGGCCTGAGCGACTCTGAAACAGCCTCTCTCTCCTCTTTGTTGAAGTTGTCCAGGCTTCTATTGCTTCTGCTGGATCCTGGGAACATGGACCTCCATCAGAGATGCTGTCAGCGAGCAGAAAGGGGGGCGGGTGGAGGGCTCCTCCGTGGTCTGCAGCTGGGCCAGGTGCGTCTGGGCACAGTGCTTGGCGGCAGTGTTGAGCTCGGGATTGCCGTGCTGGTCGGCCAGGCTCATCACCTGTAGGCGGCTTCCCACTTGCCATGTGAACCAGAAACCAAGAACAGTCTTCAAAGCGTGATGTCAGCTGATACATGTCGGATACCTCACAGATTTCCTGCAGTTCCTCAGCCTGAAGTTTCACAGTCCCATGGCAGATATAACCCACCAGCAGCTGGAAACAGACTCACTGATGTCCTCCAGCACAATCACCAGGTTGTGAGCCTCCTTCAGATTGAATGTGAACACGGAGCAGAAGCAGCAGCTCTGTCCCCTATGCTGGAAGCTTTCCTCAAGGGACATCTTGGGCACTAAATAACGGAAGCCTCTCCAACTTAAGAACAACCTGAGCTATTCCCCATTCCTACAGGAAGGTAGCATGCAGTGAAACGAGGACCATTGAGAGGACCAGCCTGTGAAGCCAGAGATGGTGTCATCAGAGAGGCGCTCCTCAGGCACGGTACCCTGAGCCAGCTGGCCTGAGCATGAGCCATCTCAGAACGTGTAGGTGATGAAACAGTTCTGGTCCAAGGACACTCCAGGCCCCTCTGAGGATTCCATGGTGGCCAACAGGTCTCTCTGCCAGCTGTTCTTCAGCACTTCCACCCTCTCTCCAGCCTTCACCATACTGATCCGGAGCTGTGTTCACCTCACGGTTTCCCAACCTGTCACTCTCGTCACCTGCATTGCCTCCTTTCACCCTGGTACCTGGGACCTCTGCTTCTGGCCCCCAGTAATTATTCATTTGAAATGGCTGGCCTGAAAGTGCTGCGTACCTTCCTATTGTAGGCTGAGGACTGTCACACTTTGCAGGCTTCACCGAACACACATCTGTTGCACATTCGCCTTCCAGGCCCGAGGAGAGCTGTTAAGGGAGGTGACAATTTTCCCAGGAGAAGTGCTGCTGGACAAAGCTTGATCTAACTGCAGCCATCTTAAGCTGTGACTGCCATGACTGCCCAAGGAACCCTGGCCAGTCTCTACTGCCTCTCTTCCCAGCACACTGTATAGATAAATAAAACCGTAACAGCAGTATGTGATACCTAGTGCTGTCCCACCAGGAACGTGCCCGTTATCCTTGATGTTACCTTGACATAAACCAGGAACATTCCAGCTTGGTATACGTAGTTCCTTCCTCTGACCCATGTTGCGCAGTCCACACACTTGGTTGTTGCCCTTGATCATGTAAGTAAGTCCCCAATAAATTGTCTTCTGCGCAATTTGGGACATTATCTGATTCTTCATTTGGTCTCCTCGCACCTTCTACCTCTAGTAGTTTATTCTTCCCTAACAAGGTTTCCTGGAACAGCCTCCTCCACTGCCTGGTCCACTTTCAACAGCTCCTCTGGCCTGACATTCCCACTGTCCACTAAGCAGGGCATCCAACCCTAGATCCCCAGGGGGCCAGTGAGCACATGATAGATATTGTGAGCAAATCGTCCACATGTCCACATTTGCAAGTCCCAAAACCAAGATAAGACCTCATGGCAGAACCAAGAGAGTTCCAGAGAGAAGGCAGGGCATTCCCATAACACCTGTGGTTTTGCCAGCTGGATGGCACTCAGAGCTGAGGGGACAGCACATGTGAGATCTGGGAGCACATGATAAACAAGGAAAGAGGCTGCCAATATTTCTAAGGTGGGGGATGCTAGCTGTACCCCAGGGAAAGGGAAAGGGATGTTGAAGGTCCTGGATAACCCTGAAGGACAGCATAAGTAAGAGGGTTCTATCAGATCTGTGTGCGGGTTTTCCTTCAGAAAGGAATTGTCTTGTGGAAATCCGAACCCGGGTGGGAAGGGCCTCTGAGAGGCAGGAGACAAGCTAAGATTCCTCTTCGCTGCAACTCTGACTGGGATAGATGAGACAGTCAGGAAAGCAGACCCAATGAGAGAAGTGAGGCACTGCCCTGGGAGTCTGAAGATCTGTCTGTAGCCACAGGCCTAGGGCAGGTTCCTGTCCCTCTCTGGATCTATTTCCTTATCTATACACTGTGGGCTGAAAACTAGAAAGTCTGTTTCTGCCCCAGCACCCTGCTTTGCTAGGCTGGGAGCACCTAGGACTAATGGTGAGCCTCGCCTGCTGTGTCAACATGTAAAGAATGTGGAGAGGGGTTGTGAGGTGCTGGGCATGGGCATGGGCACAGGCACGGGAGCCCCTGGCCTTGGAAGACCAGTGCTGCTCACTGTTCCTGTTGGCACAGCCCCAGGTAGGAGTCTAAGCACAGTGGGTCAATGTCTGCAGGGATGGGCAGGACAATGAAACCACTCTGGCCACCATGCTGCCATCAAGTTGGCATGAGCTGCTTTGCTTAGTACGGCACTGCCATTGTGACCAACTCGAGAAATGCACCCTGGGCCTCTCGGCCTTTCCTGGTGTTGACCACAGCAGCGCTTTCTGGGTAACATGCTGAGCTGAGCTGGATGTTCTGGTAGCCTGGTAGCACTCGGGTCCCACTCATTCCTCTCAGAGAACCACTGCCAGGACAGGTGCCCATGCTCCAACTGAGAACTATGAGCAGCAAGGTCAAGATCAGGAGACAGTATCCTTAATAACGTCCCCTTGTTTTACCACAAGATGCCTTCCTGTAGGAATGGGGAATAGCTCAAGCTGTTCTTAAGTTGGAGAGGCTTCTGTTACTTACTGCCCAAGATTTCCCTTGAGGAAGGCTTCCAGCACAGGGGACAGCCCTGGCACCCACTCCTGCCAGTACAGCTCTGAAGAGCCTAGAAGAGCTCCAAGGTGCCGGGGACCAGCACTGTCTCTCTCCCTGGCAGGAAAGAGGGTGGGAGAGGAAAGGGCTGATTTCCCAAAACTTCTCTCAGAAGGCTTGTTGACCCTGTATGGTGCCAGGTGTCTGTGCCCAGCACAAGTCCTAAAAAGGACCTAGGCAGTACTGCTCCTCCAGGCATGGCATGGCATCCCTACATGAAGGCACTGGCTGGTGGGGGTGAGGGAAGGAGAAACCGACATCTACCTCCTCTGCCTGGTGCTGCAACACATACTTCACGTGTACTTTCAGGCAAGAGAACCAAGGCACAGGATTGTGACAGGATCTATTCCAGGCACTAGGGGCATAGCTCAATGGTTAGAGCATTTATCTAGAGTGTACAAGGCGCTAGGTTTGATCACCTAGCACCACAAAAAAATTAGCTGGGCCTGGTGGCACATGAGGCAGGAGGACTGCTATGAGTTCTAGGCTGCATGATGAGTTCAGGTCCAGCTGGGACTAGAATGAGATTTTATCTTAAAAAAAAAAGAGGTCTCAAGGGTATTATGAATTAGCATCTGCAGTCCAGGCAAACCTGTTTATCCTGTACCATACTGCTCCTTGCAATGACCACAGGCCTCTGCTCCCAAATTCACACCCCACACGCTGACATAAGCCTTCAATGCTGTGCCGCTGCCTCAATTCCCCCTTCATTAACAGGGCACAGGCCTCACAATTCTATCAGGGCAAAATGTGTATCACACTCCCAAGAACAAACAGCTCACATGAGTCTCACAGAAGTTTTATTTGAATGGGGTCATATCTACTGTTCTCAATTCAGTGTACAGACAGCTCACAGTTCAGTGCAGTGCTTCTGATATAAGTCATACAAAACTGGAACACACTGAGTACAGTGCACTTGATAGAAAAATAAATTACATTTTCAGAGCTATTGCAGAACTTTACACATATAAAAAGTAAACACAAAATTGTTAGCAAGGTCCTCATAACCATCTATTCCATCCAAATCTGAAGACTAAGGAACAAAGGGCCCTATAACATGAAACATCTCCTGACAGAGAGATCTTGAGGAGGTACTGAATTATGATCTCAAGTGGTGTGATAAAGTAGGGGCTTACATTTTCTATCTTTAGAAGTGGGAAAGAACTGCAGTTCTATCAGTGGGCTAAAACAGCAAGTTCAGCTCAGGGCAAGTTTCCATAATCCAACCATATTCCTCATCCTGGTGGCTAGTGCACAGGAAAAGTTTCCAACTTTCTTCCAATCACTCAAGAACCAAGCTGTTAAGTTTTTGGGTGGAAAAAATGGCATACCATCTGGAAATGTGCACTTTTTACTCTACAGAGCCATGTGAATTTCCAAGCCACTATAAGGAAAGGGGGACAACAATCAGGAAATTGGTAGGGTTTCCAAAGACTCAGAGCTGAGGCCCTCAACTATACTGTGTCCAGATGCTGCATGTGTGCAGGCAAATACAATCTGGGTGACAGATGCCTCTGAAGAACTTATTTGAATACCTGCCTTCCATCTGCAAAGCTGGAACTCGGGGGTTGGGAGCTGTCCTGTAAATGAAGTTTTACTAGGCCCAGGCCCGTTCACACCACTGCTGTGCACACTGCCTCTGCACTACACCAGCAGAGCTGACTTCTGAGTGTTTACTATCTCTGGTCTTCACAGAACAAGCACATTTCTCTGCTAAGTGGAAACACAAGACCTTCGATTCTTAAGCCTCTTCCATTAGAATATATGAAAGTCCTTATGGCAGTGACTGTCAAGGATTATGGAGAGAAGATGGAACTTTCAGGGCTTGGCTAAGAGAAGACAGAGGTAGAGGTTTTAGCTGAAATTGAGAAGCATGAGAGAGCAGACTAGAACAACTCAGGTCTTTCCTTGTACTTCCCCACAGGACCTCTGATTGTACAAAAGCAAATAAAACTAAAGACAAAGTCAGTAAAACTACAAAAATATTTTTCAAAAGAATTAAAAAAAAAACACAATGTAAAAATGTCAAGCACACAAGGAACCCACTATTGCTGTGTTTAGCAGCGCTTCCTAAAGAGTGGGCACGAGCTTAACCACAAGCCCCTCTCAGAGAGAAGGGAGATGCAGAGACAAACAGAACTACGATCTCACTGCTCAGTCTACCGTGCTGAGGCAGACAGGATAGGGCAGGCAACTGCGAATTTCACATCTCACTTTACGTGACAACCTCTCTTCCCACCAGGGCTACAGCACAGACCTATGAGGATCTTCCTCCCCCGCCCCCCCCCCCCCCCCCGCCCCGTGCACTCTTGGGTAGGAAGCAGAGCGGTCACTGCAGCACTGTTGTGGCACTCCCGGGGAGAGGCGAGGTGAGCAAGGACAGCCTTCAGGGATGCTGGCAGGGTCCCCACCGCCTCTCCCACCTCATCCCAACACTAGCTGCCACCTTATCAAGTGTCAACTCCTGCCTGTCTCTGTCGGCATCTTCCACTGGTCTACACAGGCTTTCCCTTGCCCACCTGCCATATCCACAGACCTCCTCAGCCCCCACTTCCCACTGCCACCGCCTGCAGGGGAACAGAACAGCAGGCACTGTTGCTGCAGCTCTGCACATGGCACCAGCGCAGGTATGACCAGAATCTTGCTTCCAAAGGGTGGCTAATTCATCATTCCAGCACTGGTTTCCACACTTACTATTTCATGTCAGGACTAGAGATAAGAATTTCCTTTCTAGCTGGATACTCAAATTGAAATGAAATCCCTATCAATATTCTAACTGGCAAGAATTATACGAATCCAAAGACACAAACATTCCCCAGTATTTTCAACTACTTTCTAAATTTTGGAAAGTTTAAGGTAAGGATGGTGCTACCTTCGAAACTGATGGACAATTCACATCTTTGAAGCCATATATCTTTTAGCTGCTTTGAGGTTAGAAATGAAATGCTGTGTCAGACCTCCAAGGTTGTTACACACTGAAAATATGATGCCCAGTCCAACATGCCCCATGTTAGAACCTAAATTCTAAGTGAGAAAATCTATTTTCTCAACCAAGGACTCCCAGGAGCAGCCCAGTGAAGCTTACAAGCTCAGTAAATTACTATAGGGAGCAGCTGGCAATAAATGCCAGCTTTCTCTCCATCAAAAATATTTTGTGAAAAAGTAGTTTCCAATCTCTACAGCTCTCTGGAAAACAGTGCAACATTAAAATTCCTGAGTGTTCCAGTCTGATACTAGTGTGTTTGCTTAAGCAAATAAGTATGCTACAAGAATTCAGGATTGTTCAAACCATGGAATTTTAAATATAATAAAACTGGATGTTCTTTTATACTAATCAGTGCAAGTTAATGCTTGATTATATAAAGGATTTTAGGAAAAAAACTAAAAAACTCCAAGAGGTATAGCTTACCATTAGTCCTTGATAACAAGGGATTACTTATGACTTTCCTATTTCTAGACCATCTTCTTTTTCCATTGCAATGGAAGTTCACTTGTCAGCCTACAGCTTTAAAGCTAAATTAGTGTTATTTCTGGGTGTTCGGTGAGAGTGGATAGCTGTATACTTTTCTATGATGAGCATGTGCTACTGTAACAGCCAGAATTTTCTGTATATGCTGAAAAGGGATGAAGGAATTCTTGTTAAGGTAATACAAACACCAATGCAATGTGATTTCATTCAGTGTTCTGTGCCAGTTTCATGCATGGTAGGCATTTAAGAAATAAAATCCCGTCACTCTTACCCCAGTAAGTGCTGAATATTAACATTCATTCAGATCCAGGACGCTTACACTGATACTATTGGAGAGAAATGATAATCAAAATCCTGATATGGTAACTGCCAGAGTTATTACAGTTATAACCACTAGGGGGAAGCAAAATTTTGAAGGAAACTGTTGAGAAAGTGATTTTCTTCAGGAATTAGTAACTCTTAATAAAATAATAACAAAAAGATCAGATACCCTCCTTTACGCAGACAGGCAGTGTGATTAAATCCTTCCAGTAGGACGGGAAATGTAGCTATTTTTTAATGGAGCTGAAGTCATATGAAGGTAGAGCTTTTTTACCTATAAGTAAAGGACAAGTTCCTGAAGCCAACACACTGCAGCTGAAATGACTTCCAGGACGGACTGCTGGAGAGTGCTGGCCATTCCAGTTCCCAGTTGAGAGAGGCAGTCACTTAGAGCTCAGTTGTCAGTAAACACTTCTGCTTCAAGTCAGTGTCTTCGGCCAAAGTTGGAGCAGTGCTGGAAGGAAGAGACAATGGGTATGCAAGGAAAACACTTGCGGCGGGGAGGGGTAGAGGTGAGCGGGGCATATAGGACACTCACGTTTCCTCTAACCCATGCGGACATAGCCTTGAGACCAGAGTAGATTACAGACCCATGTGGATACATAGCAACACGTAGGTTAAACAATGAGATATTCCACTGACTATTTAGGTAACTGATGCTTATTTAATTTTGAAATGTAAAACACCAGTTGTACAATCCAGTGGGGTGGCTCAAGCCTGTAATCCCATCCCTCTTGGGGGCTGATGTAGAACTGTAAGTTCAAGGCCAGCCTGGGCAATTTAGTAGTTATAAAATGGGCTGGGGATGTAGCTTAGTGGAAAGGTTCTATGTTCAATCTCCAGTAGCAACAAAACAAAACAAAACAAAACAAAACAATGACTAACATACATTTAAACATTTCTTCCTGAGTCAGATACATGAATATCACAAATAGTACCGTGCTGAGAATGACAATACCATGTTTAGGAATTACCAAAAGAAGTAGGCTATCCTATGCTTCTCCAAGATGGCTGTGCCCAAAGTCCCTGTAGCAGTTAATCTATTTGTTAAAGGTCTAAGAAAAACGAAAGAACACAGGCTCTGGATGAGGGCCATAAGTCCCTGCTATGACTAAACTGCAAGAGCTTAGATGTAAGCATGTATAAATATCTAGTCTGGTTTTGTAAAAACTTAGTATCAAAGTGCCTGATACAAAAAAGTCGTAATTTAAATACCAAAAGCATTCACCCAACTTACGGATGAATTATCAGTCACCTTGCCACCCTTCTTCATTCTTACTACCAAGAGATGAACACTTCCAACTGGTATTTTCCTTTGCTTTTCTGCATTCCTGGTTTCCAGTGAGTAGTCCTTGGAATTTATGAGAAATGAAAAATTTGGGGGCCCACTACAAATATATTGAATCAGACTCAGGTTGGGGCCCAAGCCCCATTTTCTTTCTCCTATAGATTCTGCCTCACAACCAGCAAGTTACCTGTTCTGAATGATGTGCTTACTTCAGGCTATGAAGGATTAACCTTACGTTGCTGCCCCATCAAGCCCCAGAATTCTGCCTTTTTCTCAACACAGCTATCTAGCCAATATTGTTCAGTGCTTGCTGAAATTATGCATAGATTTTCACAACTAGGTACCAGTACACTATATTTTATACAATTTTTGCTTGCTCAAGATTGAGCAACTGCTACACTTAAAAAAAAAAAACCTGTGACTATATACTCATTCATTGAGTGTGAGCGTTATGTGTGTACTAGGAATAATCTGTAATTTATCTCTAATCGTCAAGTAGAGGCATGGGTGTCTCTCAGTACATTCAGACATATCACAGAATTAATTTTTTTCTGTTGTCATCTTTTTTCTTGGCAAAATCCTTCCTGAAACTCTATTACTCTCTTTCTTAAATCTGGACAAAATCTTTTCTAGACCTGCTGGTAGCCTGTCTCAGAACTTCCCACAGGTAAATTCTTGTGCCTCTCTACTGGTTCCCAGGGCCCTAACTTTTTTTTCCTCCTAAATAATTACTTTGTTTTAATATAGCATATCTTCCAGTAGCTTCCCGAGCAAGGCTGTTTGGAAGGTATACATATTTAGAGAAGTATTTGTCTAAAACTTTTTCTATTTTAATCTCACATTTCACTGACACATTTTTTTTTTGGATATAAGACTCTAGTAAAAAATGATTTCCATCCAGAATTCTGAAGGCAGCGCCCCAGCATCTCCTCTCAGTCACGTCTGCTGCTGCTCTCAGTACCAATCCTGTGTGCACTTTTGTTTTCCTCTCTTGGAAGCATTACATCCTCTCCATTTCGACCTGAAGCTGAAGTTCCTTAGTGGGAGCCTATTTTCATTTCATGCTGGACGTGCAGGAGGCCCTTTTAATCTGAAAACCTAAGTCCTTCTGTTCTAGGAACTCTTGGTTTCTGCCTTTGCCAATTCTCCAATTTTCTTACCCTTTCTCTCCAAGTTTTTTATCTTTTCAATCTTCCTTTGGGGAAACCTCCTCAATCTCATCTTTTACACGTTCTTTGGATTTTTTTTTTTTTTTTTTTTTTGAGACAGGGTCTGGCTCTGTAGCCCAGGCTGATCCCGATCTCAATATGGAGCTCAGGCTGGCCATGAACTCAACGCTTAGACTTTCAAGCGCTGGGATTACAGGCATGTGCCACCAAGCCCAGCTTATGTGGTGCTGGGGAAGTAAACTTGGGTACTTAGTGCTTGTCTTAAGGCTTGCTAGCCAAGCGCCTTAATGGCTGAGCCATTCCTCTAGCCCCTAAATTTTATTTTTAATATGGCCAATAATTTCCAAAAATAGTTCCTGAGTTCTCGGAAAAAAAGTTTCCTGTGACATGGAAAAAATATCCTCTCCAAATTTAGATACTATAATTTTATTTTCTTCACATTATCTTTATTTCCTTATTTCTTTTTCAGTCTACATCTTCTAATCTCTCTCACACATCTGATATTCTTTTGCTCTCCTATTTAAAAGGAAAGCACTGAGACACTGTTTTGTTGTTAGGTATATATGGACAAAACTCATCAAAAATGGTCTCTCATTTAACTATTAAGCAGACTTCTAACAATTTCAGTAAGGAGTCCACAAATGTTAGTAACTATATGCCTTTTTGATTGGTTGGTTTCTCTAGTAAATGATCCTTTTACTTTCTTACCTGAGACACTTGTATCTGGCTAACACTATTCAGGAAGCTGAGAAAATAAAGAGGGTTGGAAATCTCACCCTTATTTATCCAATGTGTAGATTTTGAGTCAACCTCCCAGTTTTCTATTTGAAGCCTTCTTCTAAATGAAAGCTCATGAGCCAAAGGCTTCCTGACCTGCTTGCTCAGAGAGAACATCAGAAGCCTAACTAAAAGCAGGGATGGAGGGCAGCAGACAATCGAAACAGGCCTGAGTCATGTCAATCAGTTTTTATATTCTCAGCCCTACTTGGTACCTCTATCTTCATAAATATCTAGTATCTTCAATTCCTGAGCTTTCCAGAGGCTGCCCTGTGGACTAGCTTGCTTTCTATCTTCTGTGTCTATCCTCAATCCTTTTTAGGCTTAGATCTTAGTTTACTCCACTTCGTTAAAGTGGTTACCATTTATCATTTAGCTGCTTACAAAACTGGAGTCCTTTTAATTACTGTTGTTTCCTCTTTCTTTGTCCTTACTATTTTATGCCTTTGAAATAAAATATTATACAGAGTATACTCTAAAGTAAATATGTAAACCTCTGGAGATGGGACTCAGGCATAATTTAAACAGAAATTATTGATTTTACCATACTGTCTTAGTCACTTTCTCATTGCTGGGACACACTGCTCAACACTCACAACTTAAAGGAGGAAAGATTTATTTTAGCTCACAGTTCAGAGGTGTCAGTCAGTCCATGCCTGGTAAGCTGGCAAGGGCAGAGGGAAGTGGTAGAGAAGGGCTTGGTGGACAATAGCTGTAAATGGCATTACAACAGGAAGCAGAGAGATCTGGAGAAGTCAGGGCAAGAATACATATCTTTCCACATCATACCCTTAAGTGATCCACTTCTCTTGACTAGGCTCCACCTCTCAATAGCACCAAAATCATCGTACTGACTCAATTAACCGCTGCGAGCTAATCACCTTTCAAATTCATGAGGCTTCGGGGCAGCACTCCAGTTCCAAATTAGAATACATGCATAAGAGTTTACTACAGCTTGATGGCCGTTTGCAAAATGAACACATCTTTGATATCAGCTTACAGAGCAAGAAGCAGAATACCAGTAGCTCTCCAAAAGCCTCTTCAGGGCTCCCTTCCATTCACAGACCACCGTAAGCATAACCACTAGAGAGCTCTGCTTCTTTCTGCACTTTATGGTGGGAAGATTCCAAAACTATCAGCGACTGACCCCCATCTTCTGGTGCTCACACACTTATAATCTCTTCCCCATGAGTCCACAGGCAGAGCCTGTGACTTGCTTTAACCTGAAGAATAAAGCAAAGGTAAAAGAACGCCCCTTTTTATGATTAAACTCTGCCTTCCACCTTGATAGTAGACTCTCGGATGGCATGCTTATGCCTAGATGAGGTTAATAAACTGCAGCAAGCAGTGGCTCACATCACAAGACAATGGTAGTCTCTTGCCAGTCAGTAGTCACGAGACTGACAGCTCTTCAGGACCTGAATCTTGCCAATAGTCATGGCTGAAGACCTTTTTCTGACTAAGCTTTCAAATGAGACCTTAGTGGTGGCTAATACCTGGCTCAGGCTGTGAGATCCTGAAGGAGAGGACCCAAGTTAGACATGTTCAGATTCCCAACTCACAGGAAATAAGATAAAAATGTGTTGTGTTAAAGCTGCTCAGTCTGTGGTAAATTTGTTATACAGAAATACATATTACAGTTATGCTTATGAGATTCATCTATATTGCTGTTATAGTTACAGTTCAGTGACTTTCACTGCTTTTTATTATTTATCTAGTTGACTGCTAATGAGCATGTGGAAAGTTTGCAGTTTAGATCATTATGAATTCTTA
This sequence comes from Ctenodactylus gundi, assembly GCA_004027205.1. Lineage (NCBI taxonomy): Eukaryota > Metazoa > Chordata > Mammalia > Rodentia > Ctenodactylidae > Ctenodactylus > Ctenodactylus gundi. The sequence goes on along the minus strand of PVKB01006132.1, from coordinate 40,386 downwards.
TACGTGCCTTTTGATGGCTGTATTTCAAGGACTAGAATTACTGGGCATGTTAAGTTTTGGTAGTTTCTGTTAAACCTATTACTAATGTCCTTATTCCAATATATAGCATTCCGGTTGCCCATCTCTCTCTCAACACTTGGCACTATGTATTGGTTTAATCTTAGCCATTTCAGTGCTGAGCAGTGGTATTTTATGATTTGAGTCTGCATTCCCCAAGGACTAACACAAGGGGCATTCGATTTTATATGCTTACTGGCCATCTGGAAATCCTCTTGTAAAATTCCTTGCAGGTCTTTTGCTCACTTTTATATTGAGCTGTCTTTAGCTTTCTGATTTGGAAAAGCTTTGTAGACACTCTAGATATGAGAATGAGAAGTGGGGAAGAGAGAAAATGCAAGAGTGACAAAGTGAACAAGCGGAGGTGACTTTCTCCCCAACTTCATGGTTTCCCTTTCCATGCTGTTGAATTATCTTTTGATACATGGAATTTCTTGAAAGAAGCCAAGTTACAATTTTTTCCTGTATGATTACAGCTATTTGTGAACTGTTTTAAAACTCTTTGCCTACACTAATGTCACAAAGATACTCACTTGCTTATCTGATGTTTTATATTTAGGATTACAATCCATTCAGAATAGATTTTCTCTGGATGGTATAAGGTTGAATCAACACTAATGTTTTCCCATAGTGCAACTAACCTGCTCAGCTCATTTACTGGAAACTTCTTCCTTACAGTGCCACATCACCACACTTCTCACAAATCAGGCAAATCACATGTGTGGGTTGTTTCTGGACTCTATTTTGTTCCTGATTTGTCACTGCTGATCTCTGTAAGTCCTTTATTTTTACTTTGTGAGGGTTTGGGGAAGGAACAGAAACAGACGCTTCTTTCATCTCTAATTTGTTTATTATTATTATTTTTTGAGACAGGGCTTCACTCTGTAACAGTCCAAGTTGGTCCTGACCTCGCTAGGTAGCCTTGGCTGGCCTCAAACTCACAGCAATCCTCCTGTCTTAGCATCCCAAGTGCCAAGATTACGGGTGTGTGCAACCATTCAAAGCTTAGTTGGTACTGAAGAATCAAACCTGAGGCTTTGTGCTTCTGTTGTGGTTTGGATCTGGAGTATCGATCAAGAGCCTTATGTTCTTATGGATACTGTGTACTGGTGGGAGATGGGGCCCGGCTGAAAGGGGCAGATGCTTGGGGTTTGACCTGGAGGGGTGTGTGCTGTTCTGCCCTTCTTCCCAGACTTCTCTGTTCTGCCATGCTGCTATGAGGATCTCTGCCTCTGACTTCAGCTGTGGCCCCACCATGTGATTCCACCATTTTCCAGCTGCCCACCCATGAATGGACTGAGAACTTCTGAAATTGTAAGCTAAAGTAAACCTTTCCTCCCCTAATTTGTGCATGTCAGGTATTGAGTCACAGAGACAAGAAAATAACTAAGACTTGCTTCCTAGCCAATTGCTCTAATCACTGAGCTATAAGTCCCCGGCCCCAATCTCTAGTTTTAGTTTGGAAGTCCTTGAACACTCATGTTTTTGTGTAAATATAATTACAAAGCATTACACTCTGGTCCTCTGCTTTCTGTTTTGTTTTGCTTTGCTTTTGTGTCTTTTTAGTGCTGGGGATTAAACTGAGAGCCTTCACATGCCGTCTGTAGTTCTGATTGTGAGACAGGTTCTCACTCAGTTGCTGAGTTGCCCAGGCGGGGCTTGAACTTGTCATCCTCCTGTCTCAAGCTATTCAGAGTGCTGGGATTACAGGCATGTGCCACCAGGCCCAGGTTGCTTGCAGTCTCTATTTAAAAGTAGCAATTACCACAAATGATTAGGGAAAAAAAAAAACCTCCTTAAATTAATACTAGACACAAGCTTGCCAAAAGCACATCCCTCATCTGCTTTGTTCACAGCTATCTTTAGTACTAGAAACAACACCAGGTACACTACAGACCTTTAGTAAGTAATTGCTGAATGAAAAATAGTATTACTGGAAAGACTACGGAAATAAAGATATCATTTTAAAATTAAACTTTAAATTTCTTTCAAGTCAATCATTTCGAATCATTTTTCTCTCTTTAATTAGAAGAGCATCTACTTCAACTGATCCACATTCTCAGTATCAAAGAGATGTAAGAAATGTCAGAGACATGACAAAGATTGGAGGGGAGAATGAAGGTAATTACACACCTTTCACAAAAGAGGTACAGCTACGGTCCTAGAGATCAGGTACCAGAAAGCTCTTTCAGTACCGATTTCGCATGAGGCAAGTACACGCTGGGCATGCTCAGAGTGGGAGCCCCGCCTGCCTTTCTACTGACACTGCACTTCCTGCCTGCACCATCACTGTTACAGTGTGTAGACTCGGATGCGCAAAGTGTAACAGCAAGAGACAAAAACTGATTTTAAAATAAATTAAAAAAAAGATGAGCCTGTTGATATCTTTTTTTAATCTCATAAAGACATCACAAGAAATCCTAACAATTTTGGGAAAAATTATAAGTAATAAGGAAAAAAAATTTCACTAACTAATGAAGGTTTATCTAATTTTAATTAAAGAAGAACTAACATTATTTTAAATAAAATTACTGTCATTTATCCTTTGTTCCTCCAAGAGATGCCTAAAAACTGCAACTGAGAGGGGCTGGAGGAATAACACAACAGTTAAAGCAGTTGCCTAGCAAGCACAAGGCCCTGGGTTCAGTTCTCCAGCACCACATAAGCTGGTGTCATGGCACATGCCTGCACTCCTAGCACTCGGGAGGCTGAGGCATGAGGATTTCCAGGAGTTCAAGGACAGCCTGAACTAGAGTGAGACCCTGCATCAAAACAAACAAACAAACAAAAACAAAAATTGAGAAATACTGTCCTTACCTGGTCACAGCATCTACCAAGAATGGTGCTGGGGGAGAAATCAGTCCCTCCTTCCCTGCTGCAGACAGTCCATATTCTGCAAGTCCATTAGAAATGGCACCACTCTGCTGTGGGAGGCACACATGTCTGAACACCAATGCAGCACTTCCCCAGCTACTATGCAGCTCTAATGACCAATTCTGATATTTGTATCTTATAAAGTATCTTTTCCCTCAGATTTTTATTTTTGTTTTGTCTGCTTCCTTAAGCATTTACAAACAGAAAGGTAAAGCCATTAGAAGCCATTAAATTTTGTTACCATACCTTTAATAACGATCCCAATAGTTGGAAAGAAAAGACACAAAGCTGGTGACCCTTTTAGGCCTTCTCTTTTGAAAAATCAAAATATGAACTTACTGGAACAATCCACCGGGGTGTGATCATCAATGCTGAAGGAACCTAAAATAAATTTTATATAAGTGCTTACTTTTAGGGAAGACTGACTTATTTTCATAGTTACAATACTTTCTTCTCCTATAAGATGCAATGTAGAGAGTGCACCTCTTAACAAGCTCCCCTGAGAAGACATAGACTTCTGAATCAAAGACTCTTTTATAATGTAGATACAGTATCTCTCCACTTAAGAAACTGCCATCATTTCAAGAACCTGTTTAATCTTAAAATTTATGATTTAAAATTGCTGTCATTTTTAGTTTACTTAATAAGACTTCCCTGTACTCCACACCCAGTGTTTAGCTCAACATGTTATCTGTTGGAAGTTCAGCTAGTTACAAGTAATCACAGCCTTCTTATAGCACTCTAAGCAATAGATGAAGTGCACAAAGAATACACAACAGCATTTATACACACATCATTCTCTAATTAGCATGCATGCGTGCAGAAAGCTTCAATAAAAACACCTATGTTGCTCCTGATTCACACAGTCTTTGTTATATTTGTTTTTAGTGCTTAGTTTTCTGGACTATAGTTCTTCATGTAGAATTATAATCTAATGAAATTTTCCTACTTTTATGGAAACAGACTAGTCACTGCACTGGCGGTCTTAGTTACTGATAAGAAAAATTTAGTATTAAGTCCAAATCTTAGTAAGTTATATAACCACTAGAAGAATACAAATACAGAATGTGACTTTCCCACCAATATTAAGAAATACACTTGAAAGTAAGAAATGTGACACAGGAAGGAAAAAACGTGACAAGCAAAAACGTGACAGGTTTGGCAAAAACGAATACAAGTCATAGAAAATACAACATTAATTATAATCCTATACATACAAAATAAAATTCTATAACTACAATTATAGTAAATATAAATGCATTAAACTCAATCTGAGTATAGACTCAAAAACTTTTTTCAAAAGAGATTTAGCAAAATATAGTTCACAAAATCCCATTTAAAACCAACAAATAGGGGCTGAAGAAACAGCTCAACAGTTAAAATGCTTGCCTAGCAAGTGCTAGGTAGCCAAGTTTGATTCCCCAGCACCATGTAAGCTGGGCATGGCAGCACAGCCTGTAATCCCAGCACTCAGGAGGCTGAGCAGGAGAACTGCTGTGAGCTGGAGGCCAGTCTGAGTTACACAGTGAGCTCAGAACTAGCCTGGACTACGGAGCAAGACCCAATCTCAAAAAAAAAAAAAAAAAAAAAAAAAAAAAAAAAAAAAAAAAAAAAAAAAAAAAAAAAAAAAAAAAAAAAAAAAAAAAAAAAAAAAAGAAAAAAGAAAAGAAAAGAAAAGAAAAAGGAAAAGAAAAAACCCCACCAAAAAACCCAGATATCAAAAAGGTGAAAATAAAGAAATAAGAAATTATGTAACAGTATAAACTTAAAGCTAAGGTGCCATTTTCAAAAATCAGTCAAAGAGAAATTAAGAGAGAGAAAAAGAAAGTACAAAAAAGAGAAAAGTGACGAAAGGCTTGCTAGGTGTGGTGGCGCACACCTATGACCCTAGCTGCACAGGAGGCTGAAGTAGGAGAATCACAAATTCCAGGCCAGCTTGAACAACCAGTGAGATCTTCAACTCACACACACAAAAAGTGCTAAAAGGAGCTCAAGAAAGTACAGTTATCAGGGTCATACGAACAACTCAAGAGTACATCCTCAAATGCGTAAAGCAACAATTGAAAAGATCTAACAATATGTAAGGAATAGATAAGCAATGATTGTAGCTGGAGACAGTAAACATCTTTCCCTCTAAAAGTGCTAGAATACTCAGAATAATCTTCAGAATGACAGAGAGAATTCAGCAAGTTCACTAGACACAAAATCAACATATAAATTCAATAGCAGAAAATAAATAGCATTCAAAATGTCAATGAAACAATGAGGTATTCAAAATTTAACAAGCAACACAGAAGAGAGAAAATTTAGACTCTAATGAAGATGAGAAAACAGAGATGTATATCATGGAAAGGAAACTGTTACTCCTCTGTGGGATCTAAATGCCGTCATAGTGCTAAGAGGACTTGTGGAGAGAACACAAGCTGATGCTAAGCTGTGTAAGTAAAGACACATCAGATAATAAAACTTGCTCCAAAACCAGACTGATAAAAATACAATGGTACTAGAACAGAAAAAGAAGGAGCCCACTGAACAGAAGAGCGGTGATACCACAACATGGGCCAGAGCACATTCATTCTTCCATAATATTGGGGAAATGGCTCTTTATACAGACGTATACAAAGTTGAATCATTCCAAAAATCACTGCATGCCTACCTGCCACAAGAAGTGTCCAAATGAATTAAAAATTAAAATATGAAGCAAAATATAAAATAAAACTGTTACTAAAACATAAAATATCTGTGACCTCAGAGACAGGGCAACAGATAAGAAAGATTTTTTTTCTTAAAAATCTCAAGTCAAAAACTAAAAGAAAAAATGAAGAATCACATCAGAATAAAAAGTTTCTATTCAAGGAAGGGTGTAAGTCTACCGTCCTCACTCACCTCCCAACTGGAGCACAAAGGCTGCCTCAGTCACCTTAGCACCCATCACAAACGGTACTATGATAAAATAGACTAGGAGAAAAACACTTTTCTTTTTTTCTGAGACAGGGCCTTGCTCTGTAGCCCAGGCTGGTCCTGAACTCACTATGGAGCCCAAACTGGCCTCGGACTCAAGGCAATCCTCCTGCCTCCACCTCCCAGGATTACAGGTCTGTACCACCACGCCCAATTTATGTGGTGCTGGGGACCTGAACTTGGGTATTTAGTGTTTATCTTAGCAATTGCTAGGCAAGCGCTTTAACCTCTGAGCCATTCCTCCAGCCCAAGGAGAAATACTTTTACTGGCTAAGACCAACATGGAATTGATATCAAGACTAAATGAAAACTGTTGAAATAAGAAAGAAAAAGAAAGGAAAAATCAATAGAAAATGCACAAAAGATATGAATAGCTGATTCAAAAAGGAGATGTAACTCAGCATTTAAAAATGGAAGGAGATTAAATTAAGTTCATGCAAACCCACAAACTCATCAAACTAAAAATACCAGAAAGCCATATAAAAGCCCAAATCACCTGGGAACAAATCTAGAAATGTAGTTTTTCAGGCTGCTCCCAAGCCACCAGAAACTATCTGGTTTGTCTTTTGCTGCATGTCCAGGTGACTGTGAGACACAGTCAAGTTCAAGAACTGATTCTGGCAGACGTCCTGCACCACTGTAAGGGTCATCTGTACTTCTCAGCCCTCAGAACACCATCTAGTTCTACAGGAACTCTTGACATATCCTTTGTAAGGTACTAAAGCAGTTATTTCTTCTTTTACTCCAATCAGGTTGTAAGTCCCTGGAGAGATGAAACTATCTCTCATTTGTATTACAGTTGCCATACAGAACAAAATTATAGCTCTCTTTCAGACTTAATGATCAGTATGTTCAATGCTAATCATCACTGTGCTCCCATTTTATGCAACACTTTTTAAAAAATTAAATACATCCTTATTGTTTAAACTCAATTTACTCCCATGTTTTCTCTCATGTTACTGTTACTGAATGTGGTATTTAAGTACAGACACATAGCGACAGGGGATTTCTCCCCTCCATATATATATATATATATATATATATATATATATATATATATATATATATGCATGTGTGTATATATGTATATATATATATATATGCATGTGTGTATATATGTATATATACACATATATATGATACATAATGTTTGCAATGAATTTGAGTATTCTGTGTGCATATATATCACTTCTACATTACAATCCCTTCGTATTTTTGGCCCTCCCACACTCTCCACACCCCCCTAACTCCCACTATCATACCTGTTTGATACTACAGAATGCCGGTATTCTGGGTTTCCCAAATCAGAGAAACCATGTGATATTTAACACATGTCATCTTCTGTATCTGACTCACTTCACCACTCAAATCACCACACTTTAGCTCAGCTTCCCACCCCTAGAACAGGCTTCAGTGGCAGTATCTTGATGTCTTTTCTCTAAGTCTAGCACAGCCCTTTATTGGGTCAATTTGCCAAAAGTTGTTTTTAACGTTTCTCCCCACCATTCTTATTAATATATATGTGACACATAATGTTGACAATGAAATTGAGTATTCTATGCACATATATATCACATCATCTTTACAATCCCTTCCCATTTTCGGCCCTCTCACACTCTCCCCATTCCACCAGACTCCCACCATTACAGCCAACAGGTTCTACAAAATGCCTGTATTCTGTGTTTCCCAAATCAGACAAACCATGTGATATTTAATATATTTAATCTTTTGCGTTGTGTCTGATTCATTTCACTCAAATCGCCACTCTTTAGCTCAGCTTCCCACCTAGAATGAGCTACAGTGGCCATATCTTGATGCCTTTTTTCTGAGTCCAGCAGAGCCCTTTACTGGGATATTAGCCAAAAGTTCTTTCTATATTTTACTATGTCTTTGTTAAGATTCTTTAACATGGTCTCACCCACCAGTCCACATGAGAAAAGAAAAATAAAAATGTAATTCATAAGGCTAAAAAATGTGAGAAAGAAAAAGAAGCTCAATTTCAAATGCCTTAGCTGAGTGCTTAAAGGTAAATGTTTGGACATTCAAAAGACATTCAGGTTATCATTACATCAATCAGTTTTCTTAGGATAAACTTACATCAAAGACTGAATAAGTAAATTGCTACAACAAACGAAGTTATATCTATATTGAATTGCTACATTAAATGAACTTAAATCTATATCATGTAAATACATTACACTTAAAGCAATAGATACAATGGTATACTTATTTTAGAATTTTAAAACTTTCATAAATCATTTACTCACATTTCACTAATTACTAACATTTTGCCAGATTTGGTTTATCATGTTATCTACCTATCCATCCATAAATTCATGCATGCATATTGTTTAAAGATTTTATACTAATTCCCCATGTTGACTATAATTATTATGTCTTGCAAACTATATACTATTACAAACAGTAGTTCTGTGGGAAATTTTCATAAATTTTATAAAACAACTGGTACTGTTTTAGAAGTACACCAATCAAATGATTCAAATACTAGTCTAATTTTTTGTTACACTTTCTTTTTAGGTGCTTCATTTCCTCTATGATTTTTGGTGCTGCTTGTCTCTCTGTTCCTCTCAAAAATCCCTTCAAGTATTTTCTGCAAGGCTGGGCTAGTGGTTGCAAATTTCTTTAGCAATGCTTGGTCTCAAAATTTTTTTCTTCTCCTTCAGTTTTCAGGGATAATTTTGCTAGATACAAACAACCTGGGTTGACACTTGCTCTCTTTTAAAGCTTGAAATATTTTGCTCCAGGTTCTCCTGGTCCTCAAAGTTTGCATTGAGAAACGTGCAGTAATTTGAATAGGTCTGCCTCGGTAGAATAATGCCTGTTTTTCTCTTGCTGCTTTTAGTCTTTTCTCTTTATGCTGTATGTCTGAGGTTTGGATTATGATATGTCATGGTGAGTCTTTTTGCTGGTTGTGGTTATTTGGTGTTCTATAAGCTTCCTGTACCTGAAAACTAATTTCTTTTTCTACATTTGGGAAATTTTCCTGCATGATTTCAGTAAATTCTTTGTATGTTTGGTGCTGTCTTCTGTTCTTTCTACCACACCCATAATTCTGAGATTGGTTCTCTCTGAATCATCCATCAGCTGTTGTATCCAGCTTCTTTGCTCATTTCTAATTTTGGAGTCATGACTAATTATAGCATTTGTTTTTTCAGCCTTATCTTCAAGGTCTGAAATTCTGTCCTCACAATGTTTGAATCGACTTCCCCTGCTTTCAAATGAGTTTTTCACACGCTGAATTTCAGCTAGATTTCTTTTCAAAATTTCCTCTTCTCATTAAAATTTCCTTCATTTCTTCCATTTCCTTGTTTACTTCAGCCAATTTTTTATTTGTGGCTTTTAGATGGTCAGTATGCTTTGTATCCGTTAGGACCACTAGTTGTTTAGTAAGTTCCTCTTTAAGCCCACTGATCAATGCTTGCATTTGTTTAATAGCTTGTTTGAACTACCTGTTCAACTCATTTACTTGCTTTTTTGACTTCCTTCCCTATAGGTTCCACTATTTCAGGGCCCATGACATTCGTTTCTGGGGTCTCAAGTATGTCTGTGGGGATCCTGTTGCCTTGTCTTCTTCCCATGTTTCTGCTGTTGAGGGACTTCACTTGAAAAGCCTAGCTGAGAGGTTTCTTTTGAATAAGTATGAGGGTGTCTGTAGGGAGCTTAAATTCTTCCAAGTTCTAAGCTGGGAGTTGGCAATGAGGAAGGACCTAGCAGCCTGATAACCTCTGAGGTGTCTTGTTCACCCTCAGCCCCCTCAGCAAAGCTCTCCTGCCTGTCCTGGCTTCCCTCCCCCGAGGACAGGGCTCTCCACTCTCTGAGGTGCTCCCACTGCACTCAGCCATTCCGGAGGTCCACGGCCTTTCTTTCCTCTCCACAACTGTCTCTTGTGTCAGCTTCTTCCTAAGCACTGATTAAGAGTGACCCCAAAACCCTGATGCACATACTTCTGTGCTTTCTTTTACTCTAATCAGTTCAGTCTTGAGGTCTTTTTTACATATAGCTACTGCTTATATTATTGCTTGTTATGGCTGCTGAGTGCTGCTTCTAATCTAGACTCCAAGAGGTCTTTTCTAGGGGAAGCTGACAGTGTGTTTGTAGTGTGCACTACCCACAGGCTTGTTTTTGGAGGCTGGGGTACCAGCTGCTACTAATTCCCACTTCTCCTGGGTCTGCACTTACCTCAGTCTGAGGTTCTGGTCTCTACACTTTCCTCCACTTGTGGATGCTGGCAGCTCAGGGCCGTACTCCGTCAGCTGCTGTTTTCCTACACTTCCAATATGTCTTCAGGATTTCTGACCTTTCTATGGCCTCCTTTCAGTTGTTGGGACACTCCTTCCTCTCTTAGCTCTGTCAGAGGTTCTGGACTCCAAGCTGGCTTTCCTGTCTGCAGATGCTGGCAGCTCCTAGCTGTTTGCTGTCGGCCTGGAGTGGCTCCCTGGGCTGTTGTATTTTTGCTCACTTCTAATGTTTCTTTGGGATTTCTGATCTTCCCCAGCTTCCTCTCAATTGTTGGGGCACTCCTCCTTCTCTCAGCTACATTTAACAGGCAGTTTTTGACTACATTCTCAACTTTTTAAGTGGTTCCATGAGGAGACATTGTGCAGCTCTTTTACTCAGCTGCCAACCTGACTGGAAGTCTGTGACAGGAAATTTCTAAATAGGGATATGTAAATTCAAAGGAATGGAAACACAGAAAGATAATGCTAACTTCCTATTGTAATATAAAGTTATTAAATGAAAAATATTACAAGTGGTTGAACAGACAAAAATTGGACTATATCAGAAAGATTTTTCAAAAGAGAAATTCTTTTCCATCTTGCTTTTTAAAAACATTTACCTGAGGTGCAACCATATGATCCATTAGATTCTCAGTTAGAGATAGCAGCAAGGCATCCAATTCATCTGTAGCATCCTATGGAAGACAAGGCATTTATAAGTGTTAAATGATTCATTTATTGTCAGACTAAATTTTTCCACATCTTCTCTCTCTCTCTCTTTTTTTTTTTTTTTGAGTCAGGGTGTCGCTCTGTAGCCCAGGCTCGTCCTAAACTCACTATGGAGCCCAGGATAGTCTTAGACTCCTGGCAATCCTCCTGCCTCAGTCTTCCGAGTGCTAGGGTTACAGGCGTGTGCCACCACACCCAGCTTATCAATTCTTATTACTGCACTAGGCCTGGTTAGAGTTGATATTTCAAAAACAAACAGGAACATTCAGGTTTGATGATTTCACTTTTGCGTGGGGAGGAACCTAGATTACAATCAGAATTTAAGAAAAGTGTTCTATAAATTTTCATCTTTCTGGTGAGATAAAATGGGTAGGTAAGGCTAAGACTGATTCTTACTTTTATTTTAAAGACTAGCTAAGAGTAGTAAAAGGTTTAGCATAGGAGACTGAGTCAAAGAGATGCCTCAATTACAAATTCTTTACCTAGGAGTATGGGTACTTAACTGGTTACAAAAAAATATAATGTGAACTCTCTCCCAATAAAAGTTAATACTTTTATTTGAAGCACATCATAGAGAACAGAGTTCTGAACAGTGGTGTGTGTGGATGGGGAATTTCGATGGCTCTGTGGAAATGGAGAGGGGATGTGGGAGAAGATGTGGGAGGTGGTGAGAGTCTGGGGAATGAGGAGGGAAATCAATGTAAAGTTGATGCGATATGCACATGCAACAATTCCTCAAGTTTAATGTGACTACTGTATATCACAAATACATACTAATAATAACTCCTGGGAAGGGAATAAAATATTTCAATTAGCAATAACAAAGCAGGAACCTAAAGTGTAGCCTAACAGCAAGCAAGCTCTTTCATTTATATATTTCTGTTCATAGTTATTTGCTTTCAGACCCTGGTGAATCTCTTATCCCTATTTTAACATGAAACTTGATATTTTAGTGACCAACACATAAGAACTGTTTTCTTTCCTCTCTCATGTCCTTTCTCCCATCCTGCCTCTGAGCAAATGCACGATAAAACTAGCACATATCTCCAGTACAGTGCATCCCAACTCTCTCTCCCACTGTATGAAAAACAGTTTGAAAGTAGACACCACGTTACATTCACTTTCCAATCTGTAAAGCCCACCTTGCTGCCTGGAATATGTATCTATACAGTAAGTCTTTTAAACTCAGTGTCCTTCTCTGTTCAAAAATATCTCAGGTTCCAATTAATGATTTTCAGGAACCAGTTAAATAGATCAATGTGTCTAGAATTTTAATTGGCAAAAGGGAAACTCCTGATTGATGGCATTTTAGGTTGGGTTTTCTTTTCTGCTTTAAAGTCTAAAATATTAAATACCTAAATATCAATTATACACTGAATAAATACATTTTAAATAGAATAAATAGAATAAATGTGAGTTTTCCTTCTTCGTAAAATATCTGGTGAATTTCCAAAACAAGTGTATAGAATACAGTAAAAGCACAAACTGATACATATTAATCTAGAAGGACAATTTTAAACTTGCAAATTGAAGGATTCATGGGCAATAAATAGGACTTCTGTAACTTCCGAATTTTTAAGAATATGATAAGGAGACACAGCAAAGGCAAAGGCTGGGACGTGTTGGTTACACTGCAACAAAATAACGGTAGGTCTCTGTTATTTCAAAACGTTTATTTCAATCAACAAATATTTATTTACTGCCTATTATATGCAATATACTACTGTGAGAGACACTAGGGCTATAGCAATGAATGTAACAGATCAAATCTTTCACGAAGCCTAGATTCTACAGAGTAAATCAGACTATAAATTTCAACAAAATCACCTCCCGTTGGGATATATAGCTATAACGCTTTCTTCTAATAATCACTTTGAAAGTGTCTACTTGTATATATACAAAGCATCTCTTTAAAAGAAAAACGAGTGAAAGTACAGCCAGCACTCAAGAGCATCCCGAAAACAAAAATACAAACCCTACACAAAAACTGAAGAGGAAAATTTGAGACGGAGGTGCTCTTATGAAGGCTAGGCAACAGGATTTTCTCTAGAGAAATGAGCCTCAGTGCATTTCTCACAGCTTAACTCAACCAGAAATCATGTTCCTGAATTGAGTTTAATATTGTCTTTGGAGAAACTTAAAAGTATTCTTACCTTTAGAACAGAATCATTGTCCACAGGTGTGGTCTGCATTGGAACAAGAGAATCTTCAGAGAGGAGCACATTATTTTCATTTAAAACAGCACTGGGGGGGAAAAAGGTAAATTCAGATCATAGAGGACTTGTAGGAAGAAGCAGTATGTTTGAAGAAAGGACTCTGAAAAGAATAAAGAATTCATGAGGAGGAATAAGTATGGGCAGCTGCTGTGGTGCATGCAGCAGTCAGGGCTGCACTTGTGCCTGTGTGGAATCTGTCCCAAACCCACACAAAAGAGCTTTTACATTCAATCAGACTCACTTATAGCTGTGTTGAAATAGCAGAATACCTCATTTCCCTCCTAGTATCTTTCTAAAATGACAAAAAATTATCTTTAACAACAAAAAATTTATAACACTTACAAACTATTAAGGATTGGCAAGAGTATTTCACAAACTTCTAGGAAATCCTGAAAGACATACAGTGGAAGGAAATGATTCAAGACATTGACAGGTAAAATGCCAGTCAGGAATGGTGGCATATGCCTGTCATGCCAGCCTGGGCAACGTAGTGACTTGGCCAAACCATGTTTAAAAAAAAAAGTTCCCAACAGCATCAAGTCCAGAGAAAAGATGGAAAGATAGGCAAAACAGATAAACATCAACAGACTGATTTTTGAAAAAAAGCTATTTTAAAATACAAGAGCAGGAAGGCTCATTGGATCAAAAATTACACAGAATACTCAAAACATGAGAGAAGGGTAAAAATTTTTTTTTAAAAAAATAGAGTCACCAATAGAGGATTCGGGTTGGCAATCTCTGCTGCAGAAAATACCAGCAACATTCAGGCTGTTCCAGATGCTCCAACAGGAAGAGGCAGGCTGGAAGGTAATGGAGCACCTGCTACCTGTAGACCTGGTGGAAGTGACAGGGAAGTGACAGGGCGCCTTACCTCTAGACAGTAACAATAAGGAAAAGTTCTATAGTTTGCTTCAGCAACAGGAGAAGAGGGAAAGACCACAATCAAAAGACCATTATCTGCCAAGTTAGAAGACGATATCTCAAAGTTCCTGATCACTGAAGAGTGCGTAAGCATCAGCAGCAGTTCCTGACTAAGTCTAGAAGGAGGGCAGAAGGACACACCCCAGACTTGAGAAGTCAGACATGGTTTCTTAGGGAGAAAACAAAACAAAATGGTAAAAGCACAAAGCAACCAACACAAAACAAATTAGACTTCTTCAAATTACTAATTTTGTGTATCAAAGAATACCATTAAGAAAGCAAAAAGTCAGGGGCTAGAGGAATGACACAGCATTTAAAGTGCATGCCTTGCAAGTACAAGGCCCTGAGTTTGATTCCCCAACATCACATAAAATGGGACATGGTGGCTCACACTTGTAATCCCAGCATCAGGGTGGCTGAGGCAGGAGAACTGCCATGAGTCCAAGGCCAGCTTGGGCTACACAGTGAGTTCAGGATCAGCTGGTGCTACAGAGAGAGACCCTGCCCCTGACTCCCTCAAAAGAAAAAAAAAAAAAAAAAAAGAAGAAAGAAAGAAAGACAGAAAAAGAAGAAATGGGGATGGAAGAGTGCTTGCCTAGCACGCACACGGATCTGGGGTTCAATCTGTAACACTGAAAAATTACAGAAAGACAATTTATAGGACAGGAAAAAGGGCTTGCAAATCTTGTATCTGATAAGGGTCTTCTATCTAGAACACACAGGAGTTTCCCCTTCTCTGTGGAGGATATGTTCTAAGACCACTAATGTGCATCTGAAATCACAGATTGTTCTAACCCATCTATATACTGTGTCTTTTCCCATACATATATACCTACATTTAATTTATAAACAGATTAATAATAAAATAGAATTATAACACCATACTCCTGTAAATGTTATGTGATTACTGTTCTTCTTTCTCTCAAAACATTATTTTAAAATTTCTTTATTTTTGCAAAGCTGCAGATTAAACACAAGGCCTTCCCATTCCAACCCATTTCTTTCTATTTTTGAGAGAGGATCTCACTAAGTTGCCCAGATGGGACTCAAATTGTGATCCTCCTGCCTCAGCCTCCTAGAGTGCTGGAATTACAAAAGCCTGTGCTACCATTCACAGCTCTCTCAAAATATAATTTGTTTTTGTCTTTTCTATCAAGTGGATTGTTTACAATGTACATGGCACCTGGCTTTATCAAAGTCCTTTATGTAGCCACACAATACCAGAGCTAAGTCCTTCCACACGAGATGCCTCTGAGCCTCTGATCACTGTATTCGCCCTCTGAGGCCATTATTATATACACGTTATTTATGAAATTTCCCACTATTTTCAAATAGTGGATGACAACAGAAACTGGAGAAAGCAAAGCCACAGATAAAGGGGAACTGCTGTACTTTCACAACTCAGCAACAAAAAGATAAATATCACAACAAAAGGAGCGATGTATTTAATTATATATTTAATATGTCCTTCTATGAATGAAGAATTATGAAGCTCACTGAAATATGGCAAAAGGTTATATAACAAAATGGGCTTTGGTTGGTCTCTGTTCTTTATATAAATAAATGACATTGGAAAACACAGAAAAATACATTGTGACTTTTCTGACAACCCATTTATTAATTCTCTATAGTTTTCTCTACAGCTAATTTTTTTTTCTTTTTTTTTGAGACAGGCTCTCACTCTGTAGCTCAGACTGGTCCCAAACTCACTGTGTAGCCCAGGCTGGCCTTGGCTCACAGGATTCCCCCTACCTCAGCCTCCCGAGTGCTGGGAAAACAGGCGTGTGCCACCATGCCAAGCTTATGTGGTGCTAGGGAATCAAACTCAGGGCCTTGCACTTGCTAGATATGCTCTTTAACGATGGTGCCATTCCTTTAGCCTCTATAAAAATATTTCACTTTTGAGAAGAAGGCACAGTAATATTAGCCTGTGTGTGTAGATCAGTGGTAGAGCACTTGCCTAGCATGTATAAGAACTTAGCTTTAATAATTCCAAACACTTATTTGAAGTATTTCCAAGGATGTGTTCAAATTATGGTATATGGGGGGATGATTATTTAGAATATAAACAACTGTTACAGTGTATCCCAGGCTCTTTCCAGTTTCATGAATTCAATAAAACTTCTGATAAGCAAAGGGCAGTGCTTGCCCCATTTCCTTCTTCTTGGCAAACAAAAACTCCGATGATGTTATTCTAAATAAAACCTCATAGCAACAGTAATACTAAAATGTAGCAATATTTATTAGAATTAAAAGGGTAAGTTTCAATAACTTCCCCAACCAGTTCTCTGATCTCCAATTAGTATGCTTATATACTCCTTTATAAAAAGTATGCTATATGCTTATTGTGCTATGTTGATTATACTAGGGATCCTCAAACCCTGTGCCTCAGACTGGTACTGGCCCATGGCCTTGGAAGGAACATGCTGCCAGAAGAGGTGGGCTATCCTCCCTTCCTTTCGCTGCTTGCCTTTTCAAATTTATCCTTTAGCAACCTACTGCATAACAAGTTCATCCCTCATATTTCACCCCCATCCTTGGGAGAATGATCATCAACTAAGCCAGGCCCTGCCGTCAAAAGGTTGGGACCACTGGATTAAACCATGTGGGCATGAATATAAGCAGAATCCACGCCCCCTCCTTCCCCCCTCCCCCCCCCATCCTAAACGGTTTAAATTTTGATTAGCTGGAAAAGAAATAACATCCATAGCACCTACGGCCATACTTTCTCAACATTTTTAAGTACCAAATAGAAACAGATCTACGGATACACAGTGGTGAAAAAAAAAACTGTACAGAACAAGGAATAAAAACTCAATAAAACAACAGAGTGACATAATAATCTTCAAAGAAAAGCAAAAGAAAGTTGGAGGGAATAGCAAAACCATGTATTTGCTCAGTTAATGTGGAAGCCAACGGTGGCTAAGTTTGCAAGAACAAGATCATCTGATGAGAAGATGACACTAAATTTAACTATGCCATACCAGAAAATTCATAATCTTTACCAAGTACCCTATGAGATTAAATATTTTTAAAAATGGTTTATACTCTATAGTTTGAATCAACAGAGAAGAAATGTGAATGTAGAGAGACTAAATTAGGAATATCTTCAAATAACCTAAAAGTAAGTACTAAGTATCTCAGTGGTGGACAGAAAGCAATAAATTACCAAGTTGTTTCATATAGGTATCATGATAGATTAGGGAGAAGAAAAAAGACCAGAAAAAAAAAAAGAAAGAAAAAACAGAAAGCTAAAGAAAGAAACAAAAAGAAGATATGAAAACCAGTTTAATTCATTTTATCCAGGACTGTACCTGTCTGTGGGAGCATCCTGAACACAGGCACTTTTATGACTTAATAAGTTATCTTCTCTTGCAACCTTAGAAAATAAAATTATAAAATATTTAAAGATCCTAAGTAAGAAAAACTTAATTTATTTTCAATGAAAATAAATGTTGGCTTCAGTTTAAATAAGAAGGAATTATAGGTTATAGGTACTGTACCTATTACAATTCTATCCCACAGCCAAATAAACATTCAAAGACTCAACATTACTTTTTGGTAAACAGATCCACTCACTCTTACTATATGGTTATCAATTATGGAAGATATCACAGTGTGTACCCTGAGGAAACACACAGAACTCACAAAGATTTAATGCCAATTTTTTTTTTTTTTTTTTTTTTTTTTTTTGTGTGTGTGTGTGTGTGATCCTGGGGATCAAGTCCAGGGCTTTCACACTGATGTACATGCGCAGCCCATTTTTATTTTTGATTTTGAGGCAGGTCTTACTAAGTTGCTCAGGCCAGGCTCAAACTTGTGATCCTCCTGACTCAGTTTGTTGGGAGTGCTAGGAAAAACTGTGACAGAAACCAAGCACAGGACCCTGGCAATGCCACTCAGCGTCCAATGGTGTCTCTTCTCCACCACATGTTTCCGTTGCATTACGTGCTAAAATTACAGGCCTGTACCACCAGGGCTGGCAATGCTAGAAGTTTTAAAATTTGTATGCTAAACAGAGAAATGTTTTAAGTCCTATATTTAATTATTTTTTCCTACATCCAAGAAATACTTTGGGAAGTTGACCAAAATATTTTTTCTGAAGAACTCAGTTTTTCTGTAATTTTACTGAAGTATTATTTACATATAGTAAAGTATATCCATTTTAAATTACAACTCAATGAATTTTCAAAATAATATACAGGTGTACAACCAACACGTAACATTTTCACTATTCCCACTCCCCACAGTATTCTGAATCTTCCCCTAAATCTCATCAAATCCTTACTCACGGCAAACATCAATCTATCCTTCATAAGGTTTCATTATAATTGGAATCACATAATATCTATTTGTTGAGTCTGCCTCTTCAGAACAAGATGAATGTTTTTCAGATTCATTCACGTTGCAGGTGTCACCAACTCACTACTTTTTTTATTTGCTGAGGACCACTGCTTTCTACAGACATGAGACAATATCTGTTTATTCTCTGATGGATGCTGGATTGGTTTCAGTTTTTAGCTGTTTACAAATAAAGTTGCTGGGAATATTAGTGTATTAATACCGGTGTGAACGTGTTTTAATTTCTACAGAGTAAGTAAGAGTGTAAATGGCTGGCTCAAGTGGCTAATGTACGCTTATTTTAATACACTGACAAACTTTTCCCTCAAACATTTCTGGTACTTTCTGTTCTTACTAGCAGTGTACATGCACCATCATTGCAACACGGGGCCAGTCTTAAATTTTAGCTAATTTTAGTGCATGTATTTTTCTAGTAAAATTAACTGTAGATTTAATTCATAGGTGCCTTTATCACGCTAAAGATGTTCTGGTTTATTCATACAATGCTAGGAATTTTTATCATAAACAGGTGTTGAACTGTGTGAATTGCTTTCTCTATGTACTTAAGACAACTTAAGCCATTTTTAATATGTGAGCTGTACTGAGGTTTGAGTGATACACTCTTTCCTGAGACAAACCCTACAAGGTCATAATGTTAAGATGCTATTTATAAGTTTTAGAGTATGATTTGTGATTATATTTTTTAAGCATATACATGTCTATATTCAAGGAGTACATGTCTGGAGTTTATTGCAATATTTTTTCTTTTTTTAATACCGGGAAAATCCTAGTCTCAGGAAGTTCTTATACTTCTATTTTTCTGAAAAAGACATTAAAATCCCAGTTGAAAGCCTGACTTGGTGAGGCAGGCTTTGCTTGGTTATATTTCATTTTGTTTTATTCTAGTTTTTTATTTCATTCGTTTTCAGACAGAGACTTGCTCTATAGCCCAGACTGGCCTTGAACTTACTACGTACCTCAGCCTAGCCTTGGACTAAGGGCAGTCCTCCTGCTTCAGCCTCCCAAGTGCTGGGGAATCATACTCAGGGCCTTGTACTTGCCAGGCAAGAGCTTTTAACCACTGTGCCATTCCAACAGCTCCATGCCTTAGTTTTAGAATTGATGATATATTTGAAAATTATGGAGAGCCAAAGAAAAGCTGATTTGGAAAGCATGGTACTCACATCTAAAGCCTCCTTGAGGCTGACAGTACCCATTGTACCTTTCATTAGGTCACAGATGGCTCTATGTTGTGCCTTACTCTTGTTGCTAGTAATATCAAAAATTTGCCAAGTGATGTAGGTAGGTGGTGAGGACTAGTGGGTGGATAAAGAAAGACCTAGAATCATAGTTAATATTGAAAGGAACTAAAAAAAAATCACTTGAATTTTCTGCCTATGAAAGTAGAGAGAAAAAAGCCAGGCATGATGGCACATGCCTGCCATCCCAGTACTCTGGGAGTTAAAGCAGGAAGACTGCAAGTTTGAACCCAGCATGGGCAACTTAATGAGATCCTATGTAAAAAAAAAAAAAAAAAAAAAAAAAAAAAGTAGGAAAAATTGGAGACTCATATTAAAAGGAATTGGGATTTTTAAAAGTTTCTTACATATTATAGCATATTTACTTTGACTTTATTCTGACTTTGTGCCTACGAGTGCCTGATTTTAATTAAACTTGATGTGAATTTGAGGAAGGTGTTTCACCATTCTGAATGTGCTCTTTACACCATCTTGTCGATTGCTAAATCCTATGATCTTTCCAACCTCATCAACACTATTCTACTCTAAGCAACTTACCTTATGCACTGCTTCTACTTGAGCCTTCAAAATGTTACTCTTGAAATCAGGAGGAACTCTCATGGCATTTAATCCTGGGCTCTCAATGGCATTATTAAGGCACTTCTCAGTCAACTTCACCACTTCCTCCTAAATATTAAAAATATACTGCAATCAAACTTGACAGATCATAATTACATGGAAATAGGGAAGGACTGATGAATGTTTATATTTAGACAATCAAGCGATCATATGTCTTAAACAGCTGTTGTAGTTTAGACCTATGATGTCCCCCCCAAAAAAATCTCATGTTGAAAGGCCTGGTCAGAAGGCAAGCATTACTGCTAGCGTGAAGGTATACTCTTGTCTCCAGCTCTTCCTTTTTCCTGTGTTTCCTGGCTTCCATGTGGTGTAGCTTTCCTCTGCCATGCTGTCCCACGATTTGGTTTCTGCCTTAGAGCTGGTACCCATGAATTAACCCACTGAAACTGAACTAAAATATATCTCTCTTCCTTTAAGTTGTGGCTGCTGAGTATTGTGTCTCAGTGTTGGTAAAGTGACTAAGATTTTGGTACCAGGAGTGGGAATGGAATACTGCTGTGACTATACCTGGTCATGAGATCCAGAAGATTTGGTTTGCTGGAGGTATTTGGAAAGGCTGAGAGATATGGACCAGGGAAGCTTTACAGCACAAAAAGCAGAACGTTATGGGTGATTCTGGTCAGAGCTCATAAGACTAGAGTACTAATAGGAATGTAGAAAGCGAAAGTCAGGCTCAGGAGGTTTCAGTTGGAAACAAGGATCCCCTGGTATTTGCATTACAGACCATGTGTATTAGGCTCCAGCAGAAAATGTGTCTATATTTTACTCTTGCCTTGACACTGTGGATAGGAGAGACTGAGATTAGGGCAGTGCAATATTTAATTTGGCAGAGGAAATTTCAAAGTAGCCCAGCATTCAGGTTGTAGCACTGGTACTGCTAGTTGCCTTTAGCCACATCTACAATAAAATTTCAAGAGAGAAAAGTGGAGCTGAATGACTTGAAAAGCTTATATCTTGGCCAGAAATGAAGCACTTACAAAACTGGGGACATGGAAGAGTGACTGCTGAGATGATTAGTATTAAAAGGAAATCTGGTGGCACAAGTCTATAATTCTACCACTCTGGGAGGCTGAGGACAAGATTCCAAGTTTGAGCCCTGCACGGGTAAAGTAGCAACTTAATGATAATTTGTCTCATTTAAAAAAAAAAATGGACTGAGGATGTAGGTCAATGTCAAGGCTCTAGGTTTGATCTCTAGTACCACAAAAACAAACAAAAAGCAATCAAGTACATTGTACAAGGACAAGAATAAAGGTACCTTGAAGGAATCTCAAAAATAAATAAGATTCATCTATCAAGGCTCAAGAGTGCAGAACTACAAATCTTTCATATGAAAACAGAATCCAGGGGTACTCTGCTCATTCAGGGATGTACAGGAAAATGTTTCTCCAAGTCCAATCATCAAGGCACTCAGAAGCCACTGTTACTATGATCCAAGGCATGGCCACTGCTCAAGCAGGTGGCAGACTCTGGCATCATCCATGTAATGCTGATTTTACAGGTACTCAAAAGGAAAGAGCTGTAGAGTCATGGAGGCTTCCACCCAGATTTCAGAAGAAGATCTGGAAGGCCAGGCAGTGTACCCAAGAGGTCAGTGTATGAAGCTATGAAAGTGAAGCTGAAAGTGCAGTGGAGACTCCAGGAAGCTGGAGACATCAGGAATGTAGACGATCTAAGGACAACTTAGGGAATGGGTGGACCTACCTTGAGGGAGGTTATGAGGAAAGCAACCGGCAATGTACCAGTGGCAGGTTTGCCATGCCCTCTGGACCTCAGATCTTGGCACAATTTGTCCCAGGTACTAGATATAGAACCGCAGAATTTAATGCTTGCCTTGCTGGATTTTGGTCTTGCTTTGCTTCCACTGCTTTCTTTCTGTTCTTCCCAATTAAATTGGTGACGTTTTCCCTATACCACTATATGTTGGACGTATTTAACTTTCTTTCTGATTTTTATAGGGGCTCACAGCTAAGAGTTATTCTGAGTCTCAAAGGAGACTTGGACTTTTCAGAAAGGCTGGAACTGTTAAGACTTTGGTTACTTTAGATATGAGCTAAATGTATTTTGGAAAATGAGATGTACAGGAATATTCTGGGTCTCAAAAGTGGAATGTTATGATTTAGATATAAAATGTCCTCCAAAAGTCATATTTAGAGGTGGAGGCTGGTCAGGAGGCAGACAGACAGATGGGAGTAACTTGGAAGAGTGTGCTCCTGTCTTCAGCTCCCTCCTCTCTGCTTCCTGGCTGCCATGTGGTGCACAGCTTTCCTCTGCTGTTGTTTTCTGTCACGTGGTTTCTGCCTTGAAGCTGGTCAAGCATGGACTGAATCTACTGAAACTGTGAGCCAAAATAAACCACTCTTCTTTTAAGCTACAGGTGATGGATACTTCGCCTTAGCAATAGAAAAGTGATTTAGGCAGTAGTTACATTCCACTATAAACATAATTGATTCCAACCTATGAATACCCCAAAAATGTCAGGGAGAAGCCTCTGTCTACTGGTTGGAACTAATTGAGCAAATATCACACATTCTTGATATGTGGTTTAATTCAGGAATTTGTCTTTGATGGTACAGTCAACTATTCAATTGCTTAAAAGAGGGAATTGGGTCCCAGGATTTCTAGAAGTTCTTCACAATTCATATCTATAATAGTCACCAGAGAGATGACTGTGTCTAGGAATAAGAAAGTAACAGGACATAAACAGTATCTAAGGTCCATCTTAGATGCAGCCTAATGAAAAAGCAGATTGAGCAAGAATCCAGACAATGAAGATCATAATTAAATGAAAATAACTATTGTGAAAAGAAATAAAGAGGAAGCAGATTAATAAATTTTAAAAATGCAAATTATCTGCACTACAGCTGACATTTTGCTTAACAATCAAGAACAGCCTGGGAAACTTCTGGTCAAGATGGTGGCTGAGTAACAGAGCTGCACAAGGTCTCCTCATGGACCCATGTAAAAATTGAGGCTATAGTCAAAAACCACCTTTCCAATACAGCAAGGACAGAAAGGAGTGCTTCCACAATTGAAAGCAGGTCATGAGAAGGTCAGAAATCCTGAAAACATATCAGAAGCAGAGGTAAACAGCAGCCTAGGAAGCTGCCCCAGGCCAAATGTACATCTGTGGATCATCAGCATCCAGCATCCACAGACAGAAGAAAGCCTGTCCAGAGCCTATGACCAAGCTAGGTGAGGAAGGAGCTCTCCAACAACTAAAAGGAGGCCATGAGAAGGTCAGAAGTCCTGAAAGCCTAATGGAAATGGCAGAAAACAGCAGGAAAAAGTCCCATGCTGACTGAGCACAGTCCTGAGATGCTGGCATCCATAAACAAAAGAAAGCCTGAAGCCTGGAACTTCAGACCAAGGTAGTGCAGATCAAGAAGTGGGAATTGACAACAGCTGGTAGCCCCAGCCTCCAAAAATAGAGCCTATGGTAGTGCATACTACAAAGGAAATACAAGCTTCCCCTAGAAAAGGCCTCCTGGAGCCTAGATCAGAAGAAATGCTCAGCAGTCAAAACAGCCAATAACATAAGCAGGAGTCATTTTTTTTTTTTTTTTTTTTTTTTTTTAAAGCTCAAGCCTCAACTGGAGTGCTTGCCTAAGAAGCACTCTTTTACTCTCACTCTTGTTCAGGCTGGTCCTGAATTTACTACATAGTCCAAGCTATCCTTGGACTCATGGCAATCCTGCCTCAGCCTCCTGAGTGCTGAGATTACAGGCATGCACCACCATGTTCAGCTTATGAGCTGCTGAGGAACTGAACTCAGGGCCTTGTGCTTTTTAAGCAAGCACTTTAACTGCTGTGTCATTCCTCCAGTCTCCAAAATATGATTTTTAAGTGAAATTTTGTGATAAAAATTCTAGATTTTTCTCAGATAATTAAGGAACCAAAGTGAAAAATCTAGACATTGACACAGTGTAAGCCCTAGAGAATTTCACAGACATAGAGCAAGAAAAAAATGACAAAAGGGCTGGAGGAATAGTTCAGAGGTTAAAGTGCTTGTTTAGTAAGCACTAAGTACCTGAGTTCGATTCCCCAGCATCTCATAACTGGGAGCGGTGGTGTGCATGCTTGTAATGCCAGCACTTGGGAGGCTGAGGCAGGAGGACTGCCGTGAGTATTAGGCCAGCCTGGGCAACACAGTGAGTTCAGAACCAGCCTTCACTACAGAGTGAGACCTTGTCTCAAAAAACAGAGAGAGAGAGAGAGAGAGAGAGAGAGAGAGAGAGAGAGAAGAAAAAATCACAGAGTGAATAAACTGCAGAAAAGAGGGGAATGGAAAGAGTGAACAATTTCAATGGAGACTTTACAACCATGGCATCTGAAGGCTAGGAGGTATGACCCAACACTCCCTGAAAACCACCAACATACTAAAAGGTGGCTCATTTTTTGCCTAGTAACTTCCCCCTCTGATGTTATCACTTCTCCAGGTCAGTGAATTCAAGTTGCAGATATTTAGGTGAGATCTGCAAACCTCTAATATATACACTGATTTTATTCTCTGAGGTAATTAGAAAACAAATCACATTACTTCATCTTTCACATAACAGCCCTTAAGATAGATGGCTAACGTGTTCTCTCCTAAGATTTCTACATGGTATTCTTCAAGCTCATGTCCTATTATAACTTAGCTTAAAAATCCATCATACACAGTCTTACCAAATGCTTCAGCTATTCCTGCTATATTGTTTTTAAAGAGTGGTATCTAAGAACTGAGGATACAGAGACAATTTCAGGTAATCTCAACTACTTGATATTTGGCAAAAGGGCCAACAGGAACAGAATAGCCCTCTCCAATAAATGGTGCTGAGAACTGGTTATCCATATGCAACAGGTGAATGAATCTAGACATGCACATATCACCATGTACCAAAATTAAATCAAAGTGAACCAAAGATCGAGTTACTAAAATGGAAACAATGAACCTTCTGGTGGAAAAAACAGGTAAAAATCTAGGAGACAGGTGTGACCATTGGAGAGATTATGTCAACTTGAGGGAATTAGGAACCATACCTGGATTAGGCTTTGGGAACCACACCTAGATTGGGAATTGAGAACCAGCCTGGATTAGAGTGTGAGTGATTTGTGGGCCGGCTAATGAGGGAAGAGCACACACCCAGATGTAGGAGGACCAACTGGAACTTGAATTGAATAAAAGGAAGAAGAAATATTGTTACAGCTTTTTCCTCTGGGAAAGCTCTTGCCTCTTGTCTACTGATGTCGACTTGCTACACACCGCACGTCTTCATCACAGATTCGCTCCAGTCTCAACTTGCATGTGACAGCCTGAGCCCAATATTCAGTCTCGGGTCTTTCCCATTGTTCTTCAAACAACGGAGATCCACAGCAGACTCTTGTTGGCTGCCCTGCAGTCCCAGACCAGTGTCCTACTTCACAGCTAAGCAGTCGTTGGACACTTCAGCTCTCGCACAAGCAGGCCAACATCTTGGACTATCTCTATCCTCAGATTTGCATGCCTTCCAAATAGATCGCTTATAATTTCTGAAAATTCTGCCTTTTGTGATAACCCAACTAATACAGATTTTGGTTCTGAAGAGAGAATTACAACATAGGTCTTCTCTAAGATACCTAGTGATTTCTGGGGTTGGTGACCTAGTTCTATGAGACCTCCGGTTGCTATGGGACCTCCTCCTCATAATATAGGGAGAACTGATGATCCATGGTATAAACTCTTTGAAGTGATACAGGTACTGGATCTTTCTGATTATCCTGACTCCCCACTTGTAAGAAGTGATGTATATGGTAATTGTATATATACTTGAGAACTTCTGGAAAAGTAAAAAATATAATGATGCTGGCTTGCTACTCTTGGCATCTTTGGACAAGCTAGTGAAGGAGAACACTTAGCTCAGGGACTCAGACTTTCAACTCCAGACATGCATAGACTCCTTGAGAGCATCTAAGTGTGTTCTGAAGAAAAATCTCTCCTTTATACACAGGGTTGAGGTTGCTGAAAATCAAGCTCAAGCCTTCATAATCAGATTTAGCTGAAGTACAGCATCAGGCCAATGCTCAGGCTAGAAGGGTATCTTAAGTTAAAGTGGGGGCGCTAATTGGGAAAGAGTGGGACTCCACCAATTGGGATGGAGATGTGTGAGAAAATCAGGGAGAGTGAGGAATCCATAAATTCTGAAGAAGTTATTTTGCCAGAAGAAGGAATTCCCCCAACCTCAGTGGCCACACCCTTAGCAGCATAGGTTTCCCTACCCCACCTTGTGTGCTGTTGACTTCCCCACTCCTACTTGAGGAAACCAATCTTGTGTTGCCTGTGGAGATAGTCGGTAAACTCCCTGATGCAATTACCAGGCAGGACAATGCTGGTGCTGTTTAGGGCCCATCTGAGGGCCCACCTACATTTTCCTCTGGGCTGATAAGCAGGGTTAAGTCTCACAGAGCCCCTCGGGGTGAGGTCCACAGTATGACTCATGAGGTGTGATACACCCCCAAAGAACTTCCTGAATTTTCTAATTCTTTTAAGGCCTGGGGAACAAGTATAGGAGTGGATTTTAAGGGTGCAGAACAACGCTGGAAGAAATACACACCTGGATCATTCTGAGTTTCTTGATGTAAGTCCGTTGAGCATGGATTCAGGATTCAATGTTACAGCTTGTGAAGTTAGAATAGGTACTAATAGTTTACTTAGCTGGCTGGCAGAAATATGGATTAAAAGAAGGCCTGCTGTGAGTGAGCTAGAAATGCCTAATATTCCTTGGTTTACTGTTAAGGAGGGTATTTAAAGGCTTAGGGAAATGGGAAGGCTGGAGTGGATCTCCCAGATGAAATCAAATCATTCAGATTAGGAGGGTCCAGACCAGGTACCCTTTACTATGCCTTGAAGAAATTGATAGGTGAGGGGAGCAACAGCATCTTTGAAGTGCCCTGTCACTGCTCTTCTCTGTATATCAAGCCCTATAGTGGGAATGGCAGCTATGCAATTACATTAAAATGGTATGGGTTTTACTGGATCTCAGAGTGGCAGGGGCAGTTACCTGCCAAAGGTAGAGTGGCTGTACTTACCATAATGTACAGCAGAGGCAAAGCAGTGATCAGAATGGGCTGACACATGTGGACCTGTGGCATTGGCTCATCAGTCATGATGTACCCGTGTATTAGTTTGGGTTCTTTCAAAAGAGAGAATTTACAGATTTTTATCACAAAAAGGTCTATTAGGAAGGCTTACAAATCAAGGATAGAGGTGGTCCAAGATGGCTGCTCAGCTGTGAAGTAGATCTCCCATCCGGACTGCAGAACAGCTGGTGAGGTGAGAGTCTGCTGTAGATCTCGGTGAAGACTGAAGCCTGAAGATCCGCGACTGAAGATCAGCAACAGGCAGACAGGCGCGAATCTGTTCTGACTCTCTGCGATGTGTAGCAAGTCAGTGTCCGCAGACAATTGCGAAAGCAAGAGCTTTCCAGAGGAAGAAGCTGTAACAATCTTCCCTCTTCCTTCCTTTCATACTGTTAAGAGTTCCAGTTGGCCCTCCCACATCTGGGTGGGTGCTCTTCTCTCATTGGCCAGCCCACAAATGACTCACACTCTAATCCAGACCAGTTCTTGATCCCCAATTTCGGGTGGTTGACAAATCCTAACCCTAATGGAGGTGTGGACATAATTCACACAACTTGACATAATCCCTTCAACGGACACAATCCACCCCTTGACAACTTGACAATCACACACACCTCCTTGACCCATACTTCATTCCCAAGTACAGTAGCCAAGGTAGTAATTACACCTGTCATAGCACAACTGCACTGCATACAAACGGAAATGCAATGAATTCCTCCTCAAGATAGAGAACAAAGTTCCTATTTTCTTGACTATAGATCTACATCACAGATTCACTCTAGTCCCCACTTGGGCCTGTCTGCCTGTCCGCTATCTTCAGGTTCCAGTCTTCACCACTGTTCTTCAAACAATGGAGATCCACAGCAGACTCTCACTGGCTTCCCTGTAGTCCTGAACGGATGTCCTACTTTGCAGCTGAGCAGCCATCAGACCCCCCAGTTCTTGCATGAGCAGGCCAACATCTTGGACTATCTCTATCCTCAGATTTGTAAGCCTTCCAAATAGATTCTTTTGGTTGTAATTTCTGTAAATTCTGTCTTTTTAAAGAACCCAAACTAACAGAAGAGGCATAGGCAAGGACTTGCTTAATAGGACCCTGATGTGAAAGAAACAGGCCCCAGAATCAACAAATGGGATTTTATCAAATTAAAGTTTCTGCACAGCAAAGGAAACTGACAGAATGGGAAAATATTTTTACTAACTGTATCTCAGACAGGAGGCTAATAACTAGACTACACAAGGAACTGAAGAAAAATAGACTCTTCAAAATCAAAGATCTGATTTAAAAATGGGCATGTGAAATGAATAGGTAGTTCTCAGAGGAAAAAGTTCAAATGGTCAGTAAATACATAAAAAGGTGTTCAACATCATTAGCCATTAGAGAAATGCAATCCAAAACATCATTAAGGTATCATCTTGCCCCAGTGAGAGTGATGCATATGACGAAGCCAAAAAGCAAGCCACGCTGGCGAGGCTGTGGGAAAAAGGAGCCTGTCTGCACTGCTGGTGGGACTGTAAACTGGTATAACCACTATGGAAAGCAGCATGGAAGCTTCTCAAAAGACTGGAAATAAATATTCCATTCAATCCACTGAAACCTCTTATTGGTATCTTTCAAAAAAAGTTAAAAGCAATGTATAGGTAGAGACTTATGTATGCCCATTTTTATAGCAACACAACTAACAATAGCTAAATTGTGGAAGACACTGAAATATCCATCAACAGACCAATACACAAAAATTATGTCATTTTACACAATGGAGTATTATTCCATAAAGACAGATATATCTGAGGCTTTTGCAGGTAAATGAACACAACTTGAGACCATCATACTTAGTGAACTGAGTCTAACACAGGCTTTTTGTAAGACTTTTTAAACTTAAATATTGTACCATTTCTCTAATATGAGAAACCCAAAATACAGGCATTCTATAGAACCAAAGGGTTGTGATAGTGGGAGTCAGGGGGGATGAAAAGGGTGAAGGAGGGCCAAAAAAGGGGTAAGGAAAGGAACTGTAATGTTGATGTGATATATATGTATGTGCACAAAATACTAAAGCTGGGCTGGAGGAATGGCATAGTGGTTAAAGCACTTGCCCTGCAAATGCAAGCCCCTGAGTTCAATTCCCCAGCACCACATAAGTGGGGCGTGGTCATGTATGGCTATAATCCTAGCACTCAGGAGGCTAAGGCAGGAGGGTTTGTTGTGAGTCCAAGGATAGCCAGGGCTCCATAGTGAGTTCAGGACCAGCCTGGACTACACAGCAAGACCCTGCCTCAAAAATAAACAAACGACCCCCCTCAAAAAACCTTAAGTTCAATGGAATCATTGTGCATTACATATATATGTTAATAAAAATGGGGAAAAAGAGTGCTATCCAGAAGTAAATAAAATACTATGGTAAATAAAATGCCACAAAACTTCTCCCTTCCCCTTTTCTCTTCTTTTTTACAGTAACAAGAATCAAATACAGAGGGGCTGTACCAATAAGGTACATCTCCATCCTTTTAAAATCTGTGATACAAGGTCTCACTGAGGTGTTCAGATGGGACTTCAACTTGCAATCTTCCTGCCTCAGCTTCCCTAAGTGCTGGGATTACAGATGCACACCAGCACGCCTGGCTGGCCTTCCCTTTGTAAGCTCCCGTAGTGAATACAATATAGCTGCTCTGTAGCTGCCTAACATTGCTTTTACATATTCTTGAATTTCTTTTTCACACTTTACTGTTATATTCTAGCCCCCTATCCAACTTGGAACTTGTGAGAATTTGACACAAAATATTTTCTTTAACTAAAGAGATCATTCTTGCCTTTCAAAGTTTTCATGGGTCCTGATTTTGCCTTTAATAACTGTATCTTCCAGATGCTATCATTTGAAAACTGCATTGGTGTAAGATAACCTGGATCAGAAAGTGGCCACTGGAAATAGCCGCTGCAATACTAACTTCTTCCATCCAAGCACTAACCAGGCCCAACACTGCTTAGATTCTGAGACCAGACAAGGGCAGGTGCATTCAGTACGGTATGGTCGTACACAATACTAATTTCTATGAGGGTTGGTGGTACAGGTTTAAAGTTTCCAAAGGGTCAAGACCTTGTCATTTACCTGTGAGCCACACAAAATTTCTATCTTACAAAAGGTAGACTATAAATACATCATAGAATTGAATCAAGTGACTGTCACTCCTATCTAACAAAGGCTGCTGTGGCATGAGAGAGAGCTCTGCACAACAAGTTCTCATGACACAGCTAACACTACCAGTAAGTGCTCATCAAAGTCTCATGATGGTGAGGCTGGCTCTGACCTTCTCAGCTATATAATTCTCAGAGCTAGCTATTCAACAACTATTTTGCTTCAGAATGTTTTTTCTTTAGAGTAGGTCTTTTTCTTGAAATTACTTTGGTTAATAAGACTGTCACTAAAATTAATTTCTATGCCTTAAGCAAACATCAACTGTTGATAGTAAAGGTAGAGAAGTCAGCCTGAATTAAAAATGTTTCATGTTAAAACATGAACCAAAGGTTTTATAACACACTGACTACAGTTAATGTAATCTGATGTCCTTTATTTATTAGTACAATCTTTAATTCTTCTTTTAATTCTTACTTGGCATGAGTAAAAAATTAGTTACTTTTTCCTAGATGTGATTCCCCAAAAACCCCTTGATAACACAGTGCCCTTTAGCCCAATCCACTGTTTTACTCTGCTTCCTACCTTGAACCTACACTCATTTTTTAAGGCTTAAAGATTAACAGATCCTCTGCCTCAGAGTTTCAGTAATGTTATAGGAAGACACGCGAGGAATTTTATAAAATAAATAAATAGCTAGCTGCTCAAGAGGTATTCAGAAACTTCCTCCTCAAGTAGGCCAAATCCCCACTTCCTCTTTCTCCAGGACTCAACAGAGTATATTCTTCTGAAGATTCACCCTAGTCTACGACTAAATTTGTGTCATATTATTAATCATTAATCATTTTCAATTTACCTTTCTGTTTCTGACCTTGTACTCCCCTATTTTACAAAAACTGTAAGCACACTGACACTGAGAACAAAGAGAAACATGTAATGAAAATTACTGAAGGGTCAAGAAAATAGAAAGCTTTTCTGAAATTGACATTCTGAAAGATAATTTCTATGGAAAAACATTAAAAGAAAATGAGAGATTAGACATAGAAGAACATTTTTAATAATGACGCTATAAGAAAGAAGAATTTGCTTCATATCCTAGATTGGTTTCTGAAGAAATTCCAGTTAGTTATCCAAGGATGACAAAACACTGCAAATCAGCACCCCACCCCGCTAAAATAAAAACAGAAGTTATCTTGGCCTTGTTACTGGTTGTCTACATATAGGCAAATGAGATGTTTTCAGAGCACCACTTAAAATCATTATTATATCTAGGGATGACATCTGGTGCCTTTTGTGATCTCATGCAACTTATTTTAGTTAGCTCTATCATTAAATGAATTAAAAAATTAAATTATATAAAAACTAAACCTTAGTTTAACTGATGCATATCTCTTACCTCATGGCAAAAAAAAAAAAAAAGAAAAGAAAAGAAAAGAAAAGAAAAGAAAAGAAAAGACACCCTTGAAGAAGAGAAAAAAAGCATGAAAGGTGAAGTGGAAGCACCTGAAATCTTAGTCTCTTCACTGTTTACACTACTAAACAGGTCTCTTTAAACAAATCCTTCTATTATTTCAACAGCTCTTACAGAGCAAGTTCTTCAAGCAGATGGGCTGAATCGAAGGAAAAGCAATAACATTTTCGACTATGTTTAAAAAAACAATCATTAGATGACCTTGCAAGTTTCCTTTATCCCTCCTAAATACAGATAAATTTCATTTTTAAATGAGAAAATAGGCTTATAAAAGCCACAGAGACAGATTTCCTAGCAAAAGAAAAGACAGTATAATCTTAAGGGGAAAAAAGATTTTCGGGAGCTCTGGAGATGATTAACAGGTAGAGGGAGAAGATGTCTGAATACCTGGCTGTTGATATTCACATCAATATCTGACCGAGGGGAGGACACAGGCCTGTTCTCCATCTCAAGCTGTTTGAGCTTCTCTGAAGCATCTTTCAATGCTAAAAAACAAAACAAAACAAAACAAAAACCCCACCTCATTAGTTTGCCAGGTTATCACAGTTCTATGAGAGGACAGACTTAGGATTTGTTTTTCCTCAATACCAGCTTCATCAATTAAATTAATAGTCCATTAAAATATGCATGGAAAACATAAAAATAAATTTGTCAAAAAATTTAAAAATGGCAACAGTTCGGATAAACACCATATATCTACCTATCATCTTCTATATTTATTTATCTATCTCCATTAACTTCAGATTCAATCCTACATAGGAACACAGGCCTATGTCTGCACTGCTCTTAAAAAGCAACTGCATATGGACTCTTAAACTGCATGTGTGCTTCGGGTTTCCCAGGCGCAAGACTGAAGAACAGAGATCTCTTGGGATGTGATCTTTCTCCTCCTTAACCTCAACTCAAGAGCACGTCTAACCTCACTACTTTGCTGTCTTCATTCCTGGTCTTGACTATGTGCTACCCAAAACTTAGCTTATAGGGAGCAAACCAATGAAAGAACATATATTCATTCAGTCAGTATTATTTATTGGCACAATCAGGTGTGCAACAGGACAAGTAGTTTGTCTTCATGATGTTTTTCCTAGCTGTAAAATTTGTTATAAAGTCCTCTACTAAAAACAGAAACACAATTCATCTTTAAAAGAACTCTATTTATATTAACCACTCTGAAATAATCTTATATTGCAAGGATTAATGTGGTGTGAGTTTGGACTTTTACACTGTCACATGACAAAAAAAGTTGTTGGACACCCAATAATCTCTATTATAACTACGCAGAAGGAAGGGGAAAGCTATGAAAATATGTCTTCTGGGTCAAAGAGATCTTCTAAAAGTTCCCATTAATTACCTAGTGCATTCTCTTCTGGCTGCGTGTTAGAATCAGATCGAGAACCGTCAAGAAACACTTATTTCTAATGCTCACTTTAATTGTACCTGGAATCTCTGAAGGTAAGATTCTGGTACTAAAGCTTTTAAAAGTTCCAAGTGATTTGCATGTACAACCAAAAACCAGAAAGCCCCTAACTCAACAAGGGTCTTGTCAACAATTTCCTTGTC
Source organism: Ctenodactylus gundi (assembly GCA_004027205.1). Taxonomy (NCBI): domain Eukaryota; kingdom Metazoa; phylum Chordata; class Mammalia; order Rodentia; family Ctenodactylidae; genus Ctenodactylus; species Ctenodactylus gundi. The sequence continues at coordinate 6,912 of PVKB01006132.1, read as the reverse complement.
ATTTACCTAATCTCCATCTATGGCTTTATTATGCTTCAAATTACTTCACATTAATTTTTAAAAATGTGGATATCACAAATGTTTCAGTTTATGCTGATATTGGTTGTTTTTTTTTTTTTTTTGCCGGAATATTGCTTATGTGACTTCTGTTTGGCTGACAAAGAGCCTGAAACATAGGATACAATGACCAAAAAAAAAAAAAAAAAAAAAAAAAAAAAAAAAAAAAAAAAAAAAAAAAAAAAGGACTACTTCTACTATATACTTTTGTGGATCAGAATTTTGGATGTTATAAGCCAAAATAAAATGTACAATGATAGCAAAACTAGTAAGACTTTAACTCGTAGAATAAAAATGCTCTAATTATTCTTATTGGCTGATTCTAAACAAATGTTATAAATCTAAATTTCATAAGTTATATTAATGAAACCCTCTTGCTATAGGGGAATTTCTTCTGGCACACCTCTACAGCACTGAAGCTCTGCTTGAATACACTTTATAAGGAGGAGTACACTAAATCTTAGGTACCTACTTCTTTTCTATGGCAGAAACAGTTAAAATATTCTTCCCTAGACTGATGAAATATTTGCTTTTCTGTATTTGCAAAGTGCTCATCTAAGATTCACCAATAAACCACAATAAGATAGATTCTATAACATACCAGATTTTCAAATGTTAGGAGGGTTACTATAATACATCATTTCTTCTTTTCTAGGCAGCCCTGGTTAATGACAACATGTTGCTTTTACTTAGTACAATCAATCAGTGACTCTGTACTCAACATTTGCTAATACAATACTATTACAGTGGTCTGGGGAGTAACTCAGTGGTTACAGTGCTTGCCTGGAAAGCACAAAACTTTGGGTTCAATTCCCCAGAACCACATAAAAATTAACTGGGTGTGCTGGTGTACACTCGTAGTCCCAGCACTCAAGAGGCTGAGACAGGAAGACTGCTGTGAGTTCAAGAGCAGCCTGGGCTAAACAGTTCAGAACCAGCCTGGACTACAGAGCGAGACCCTATCTCAAACCAAACCAAACCAAACCAAACCAAACCAGACAAACCAAACCGAACCAAACCAAACCTATTACAGAACTGAAGTAAAAGAATTAAGCTGCTTAAATTCATATAATGGACATAAAACAGAACGTAGATGAAGTCAATCTTGCCAACTCTATAAAGGAGACTACTTTTATTTTAACCTGGAAATACTTTTTCATTACGTTAATCCTGCTTCTGGCTAAATCTAAACCCTGATGACTTTAGTTTTTTTAAGGCTGTTATCTTTCAAGCAATAAAAAGTACACATTTCTAACAAGAGGTAGGGGACAGAGCAAGACTGTTAAAACTGAATTAACCAAAAGAAATTACTGCAGAATAAGTATGTTAGAAATAATAATGGAGAATTTCTTAATCCAGTAACTTATTACCTTTAAGAAGTTCACATTACATTATTCTAAAGTTACCATCTGTAAACTGACCTTAGGTTAATCATCACAATTTAAACATAGTGTCAATAAAAATTATTGTGGTACATCAAAACGTTGGTTTTGTTGTGTATTTGCAGTGGATACTTAAGGGAACACAAGTACAATGTTTTAGACCCATCCACAAGTAATCCTTCAGCGTGTTCTGTTAAACAGAAACAAACAGAAGCACTATGTGACTTTTCACTAACATTTCTTATTCCTAGATAACTAAATACTATTGTGGTAGTCTACAGTCTTCAGAGATGGCAGTGTACTCACTGGCAATTTTCTGTGAGTTGTTTAAGGATGGTATCTAATTTTAGCCTGTGATAGAATCAGAATTGGCAAGAGCCACATAAATACAAGCTGCTTTCAATGAACATGCATTCCACTATGATCCAGTAGAAAACTTCTGTTTAAAAACAGTTTGTGCTTTATGCTCAAGCCAAATCTCAAATATATACGCATTCTCAATTAACAGTTTACTTTCTCCTTTTAGCCTCTGAAAAAATTAAGAAAAGCAGCATTCTTATATTTCTGTATTATCTCTTTTTGTGGGACTAAGCCACAAAAAAATCCTCCCAAAAGCTAATGGAATGTACAAATCTTCATTCAACCCTGTGTCTAACAGAAACTTACTTTGTATTCAAGAAGCAGAGTGAAAACCAAGAATGAAAACTTGTAACTGTTTAATGATTGGCAAGTGACACATACAATAGCCTTAATTACATTACCTTACACATTTTAATGTTGTTTTAGGTCAAAAAGGGCAGAAAAGCCTAACTATTCTAAATTTAAAAATTTAATTTCTATATAAAATATTCTTAGAGGAACTGATTCAAATATCTCGTTTCAAAGGGAGACAGAACATTTACTTACTTTCAAATTCAACTTCAGATTCCTCCAATCCAGGTGGCCTGGTGGCTATGTTAATGTCACCCAGCACTGGGGATGTTTCTGAGTTGTCTGATGCCCCAATTACACCACCAATGGTTGTTTCCACTAAGTCTGGGTTTTGTAGCAAGTCAATATTCAGAGGCAAGCTATAAAGGTAATAGAAAAGTTACTTGGACCAAGAAATTTAGCATGAAAAGAATTTAAAGTTCCAAACAAAATCAATATTGAAAAAAGATTCAAGAAAGAATTTTTATCAAACTTTTTTTCTGGGTGTGATGGTACATGCCTATAATTCCTGAGCACTGTGGGAAGCTGAGGCAGGAGAATTTCAAGTTGAAGCTAGCCTACAGAACTTAGCAATACTCTGTCTAAAAAAATAAAAAATTAAAAGAAGAGGAAATAGAAAACCTCACTGGCCATCACAGAAGCCTCCTGTCTCAATTCTAGAACCTTTCACTCTCCAAAATAACTGCTATTTCCAGTTACCTGTTGCTGCCCACAAACTACTTTAACAACACTGGCTTTTATAAAGCACTTATTTGGTCACCTTTCTGCTATTTGGAATAGGTCCAGCTGGGAAGTTCTACTGATTTTTGCTGGTGGTCATTCCCACAGCTGCATTCAGTTGGTAGATCAACTGGTGGTTTACCTGAAAAGTGACCTTGCTACCTGGTCTCTACAGCAGAATAACAGACTTACAAAATTCTCTATTTTAAAATCATGACTTCCTCATATTCTTTATCAAACAAATGTGTATTTCAAAAACCTACATATATAGCCTTACACATTAAAAAAGTCTTTCTAAATTAGTACATATTTGCATCTCACTTTGGCATATATGATTATGTAACATATGATCACTTCCATTACTCCCTTCCACTTCTCTCTCTCCTTACCCTAACCCCTCTTCCTCCTCTCTGGGTCTACTTTCATGTCACCTTTCAATTCCCCTCGCCCATATTTTTCATATGGGAAAGAAAGCCATATTCTGGCTTATCTAAAATGCTGATCATTAATTCATTTTCCTGCAAACAACATGATTTTGTTCTTCATGGATGAATACTACCCCACTGTGTGTATACACACACATTTTTATCTATTCATCCATTGATGGACACGTAGGCTGTTTCCATAGCAATGTAATAGTTTGGATGTGGAGTGTTCCCCAGAAGTCTCACGTATTTGGATGCTGTAAAATACCCATGTGATACTGAGAGGTGGGGCAGAACACTGGTGGCTTGGCCCAGAAGGGTCAGATCACTGAGGTAGTACTTGAAAGGAAGCTCTGCCTCTTATACCTGAACTTGGCACCCTGCCCACCAGGGTGGGAAGAGCTCTCCAGCCTCCCTCTACCATGTGTGTTCACCACTGCTGGCCACCCATGTATGGACTGTGACCTGAAACGGTGAGCCAAAATAAATCTTTCCTCCCTTATTCTGTCCCAGCAATGAGAAAGTAAGACAGAAACTGGTACCAGAAAAGTGGAGTCACTGGAGTGACTTTACTTCACCATGTGGCTTGGAAGTCTTTGGAATTGGTATGCACAGGTTTGAAGATAATGGCTAGAGAAGCTTTAGAATGCTTTAAGTCAAGTTTGTTGGGAGATTCCGTTGAAGCTAAGAAGACTGAAATGCTGACAGATTGGACAGGCCAGGATCAGTAAGTTTCAGATGGGAAGGAGGACTGTATTGGCATAGTCTAAAAAGTACACATATTATGCTGTGGCAGAAAGTGTCGGCACTGTGCACTTGTCCAGAGACTTTGCCTGAAACTGAGATTAAGCAAAATGGACTGCCAGATTGAGTAATCTGGCAGGGGAAATCTCAAGGCAATCCAATGCTCACACTGTAACTTGGGTAGTACTTGTGGTTTTTCAACCCGACTCTATGGTGAAAAACAAACAAACAAAAAAAAGCACAGATCAATGATAGAAAGTATGCAAACTGAAAGGGTCTGTAGAAGAGCATGGGGAAGTTACAGGGATTAGTATTAAAGAGAAGCCAAGTACTTGGAGGCAGAATTATAAAAAATGTCTTCAGAGGGTACAGGAATCAACAAGACCCCATCCCTTACCATACAGGGTGAAAAGGCAAAGGAAATTGCTCTGAGAATAGTGCCGACAGGGCATCTCATAGGACAAAGAGAAAAATGTTTATTGGAGTTCATCCATCTAAGAACTCAGGGACTCCACAGTAATTGTCCAACAGTGGTGAGCTTACTGTTCAAACCAGTGGTGGGCCTTGGCAACAACCATTTGGTCCTGGCTTTACAGGCTTGGAGAGTGCAAGAGTTGTGGGTTCACGGAGGCTTCAACCCAGATTTCATAAGGCCTTGGAGCCCTTAGAAGACAAATGCATGAAGTTGTGGAGAAGCCTCAGGTATGATAGAGAGGCTGGAAATTTAAAAATGCCAGAAACTTGGATCATTGGCTGAAAAAAAAGCTGCAGGCTGTGAGCAGATCCAGCCCAAAGGAGAGATGATGGAAACTGCAGTCAGACGCAACACTATGGGGCAGGACTAGCCAAACCCTTTGGGGTGCACATCTTGTCACAGGTTGTACTAGGTGATGGGTACAGTGACAGAATTTAATGAAACTGCAGGATTTGGTTATTGTGCTGCTGGGTTTCATTCCCCTTTGGTCTCATTGTTGTCTAACCTTTTATTCTTCCTTTTTGAAATGGGAAAGTTTACTCTGTGCCATTGTACACTGGGAGTGCTTAATTTCTCTTTGATATTTACAGGAGCTCACAGCTGAGAGTTTGCCTTGCATCTCAGAGACTTTGGATTTGGACTTTTTAACAGTGCTGAAACTGTAAGACTGGCAACTCTTAAGACTAAATAAATGCATTTTTGCATAAGAAAGTGCACTTCAGTATTTTGGGAGCCAGGGGTGGACATTATGGTTTGGATGTGACATGCCCACCCCAAAACCTCATGTATTTGGATGTTGTAAAACATTGATAGGCTGCTGAGAAGTGGGGTAGGCCTAGAGGGGGTGGAACACTGGGACTTGGCCCATAAGGGTGGATCACTGGGTCAGTACTTGAAAGGTAGCTCTGCACCTCCCTCTTAAGACTTGGCTTCCCTACTGCCAGGCTGTAAAGAGCTCCCTGGCTGCATCCCTATCACATGTGTTCACCATTGCCAGCCACCAGTGTATACCCTCTGACCTTCGGAAAGTGAATAAAAATCAAGTGTGGATGTCAGGTAATCTCTCCCAGCAATGAGAAAGTAACTAAGACAGACAAATATGTTATTTCCATAGCTTAGGTATTATAAATTGCTCTACAATAAACAGGGGTATGCAGGTATCTTTTCAGTAAGTTGAGTTTAATTAGTTTAGAAATATACTGAGAAGTGGTATAGCTGGACCAGGCGGGAGCTCTATTTTTATTTTTTAATTAAAAATTATTTAGAATTTTTGTAATATCCATTATTGGCTGTTCTAGTTTATATTCCCATGAATAATGTATATAAGAATTCATTTTTTCCCCTGCATCCTGGATAGCACTTGCTTGTGTTCTTTATGACAGCCTTTTTGGGTGGGTGAGATAAAAATCTCAATGTAGTTTTTGACTTGCATTTTTCTGATAGCTGAAGGTGATGAACATTTTTTCATATACATACTGGCCACTGGTACATCCTCCTCCCCACCTTCAGTATTGGGAATTGAACCATATGGAGAAAAAAGCTTTGAAAACCATAGATGAATCTAGATATACAGCCAAAAGAAATGAAAATAGACATTCACAAAAAATATGTACAATTCTCATAGTAGTCAAAAAATGTGAATAGTCCAAACACCTATCAATCGATGATTACTATATAAAGATACTCTATCAACTGAATGGAATATTAGTTTCAGTAAGAAGAAATGAGGCCCTGTGTTTGATTCCCCAGCCCCATATAAAGCCAGACATGGTGGTGCATGCCCGTAATCCCAGCACTCGGGAAACAGGAGAATTGTTGTGACTCTGAGGCCAGTATGGACTACAGAGCAAGACCATGTCTTAAAAAAAAAAAAAAAAGAAAAAAGAAAAAGAAAAAGAAAGAAAGAAAGAAAATATGGATACATACTCTAAGGTTTTCTTGGGTGATCCTTGAAAACATGGTGCTAAAAAACAAACAAACAAACAAACAAACAAAAAAAACTGCCAGAGAGAAAACTGGGAGAGAACTGAGGCTACAGAGACAAACTCAAATACCCTCAGGTATCTAATCTTCGATAAAGGAGCCAAAAGCACACATTGGAAAAAGAATAGCTTCTTCAACAAATGGTGATGGGAAAACTGGACATTCACATGCAAAAGAATGAATATAGATGCATACCTGTCACCATGCACCAAAATCAAATCAAAGTGGATCAAAGACCTAGATATTAAAACTGAAACACTGAACCTTCTGGAAGACAAATTAAACAAATGACACAGGTGCAGGCAAATACTTTCTTAAAAAGACACCAAAAGCAAAAAAAAAAAAAAAAAAAAAAAAAAAAAAAAAAAAAAAAAAAAAAAAAAAAAAAAAAAAAAAAAAAAAAAAAAAAAAAAAA
>PVKB01006131.1:0-72748 GCA_004027205.1 Ctenodactylus gundi | reverse complement strand
AGCTGCTAAGGAAAAAATGAGTTATTTTTAATCTCCAGTAAATACTTCGCTTTAGAGCAATTAAATACCCATGTCAGCTGAACTCTGCCCAAGGTTGTCCGGGATTTCTGGCTCTCCATAGGGGATTCTTGATTGTTATTGTTGCGTTCTTGTTTTTATGATTTTGTTTTTTAGCTAGGACAATTGCAAATTTTTCTGCGTAGTGGAACAGAATTTAACTCAGAATTTTTATTTTGCAACTGGAATTAGTCATATACCTTTTCTTCATTTGTTGTGTAACTTTCAAAATTACCAGTTGGATAGGAGAGTTGGAAAAAAAATCCCATTGAGAGAAGAACTCTTCAACAATAGCACTTTCATGGCATCTGCCCACCCACGTCTACCTCGTCTATGTTACTTTTGAGATTACTTTTTGGTTAGCCAGGACAAATAATACAAAGTATCATTCATCTTTTTCCTTCCTTTTCTCTTCTTCCTACTCTGTATACTTTCACTCTTTTTCTCTCTTCCACCTTCTGTCTTATCTTTGTCTCTCTCCATCCCCACCCATTCTTTTCTCTCCCTTCCTTTGCCCATCACTGGTACAGGCTGGCATACTTGAGTGACCCTCCATATTTTCACTACCAGGTTTTGTTTTCTGAAAAGATCCTCTTGCTTCACATCAGCCCCTAGTACACTTAGCAGACTCACAGGAGTAGAAGAACCCCAGAAAAGGAGGGTTGTGTACTGAAGTCCCCTGAGCACAGCTCTTGAGCTGCCAGCTGCAGTTTCTAAAATAAGTTTTCTAGACTCTCCCAGTTCCACGAAGATGGAAATGGAATTACTCGAACTATGTCCGGTAGTACTTCAAAAGTACTTGAAAGGTTTTCAGTTTGTTTGCTTATTTAGAGACAGGGTCTTGTTTTGTAGTCCAGACTAGTCCTGAACTCACTATTTAGCGCAGGCTGGCCTTGAACTCATAGAAATCCTCCTGCCTTAGATTCTCATGTGCTGGGATTACAGGTGTGCACCATCACATGTACATTACATCTGCTGGGGAATTGCACCCTGGGCTTTGTGCTTGTTGTTAGGCAAGCACTCTGACTGCTGGGCAGTGGCCCTAGTCCTAAAAGTACCTGGAAGATTCTGTATATTTACCTATAGTAAAGGCTGAAAAGTTTACTAGAATAATGGGAAGTTTCTTGTGTTTTTTCTTTCTTCCTTCTGTCTTTCTGTATATGTGCAAGTGTGTGTGTGTGTGTGTGTGTGTTTGTGTGTGTGTGTGTTGATGGGGAAAACTAAGGAAATGGAAGGTAGGAAAACACCAATTCATTGTGAACACTGGATTGCATGCTAATGAGTTTTGATTGGTTGTGTGTGTTATGCATCGGGTAGAGAATATACTGGAAAGAATATGTATGTGAAGGTGAGTCTGACCAGAATTTAGTTTCTAACAGTAAGACTTAGCAATTTACTTACCATCCCTTAACCTCAGTTTACTTATCTGTACAATGGGATAATGATATTCTGCAAACTCTGATATTCTACAGACTACTGTAAATTTAATACAATAACTGTAATAATAAATTCTTAATAGACTGTAAATATAATTTATTTGTACATTAAAAGTTTTTTACAGTTTACAGCTCTTGGGAAAAATACAACTCTGACCATTGAGTGAAGAGATTGGGAAGCACTTCACATCAAATCTCTAAGATTTTTATGTCAGTTGGGCTGGAGGAATGGCACAGCTGTTAAAGCGCCTGCCTGCAACTGCAAGGCCCTGAGTTCAATTCCCCAGCACCACATATAGCTGGGTGTGGCGGCACACAGCTAAGGCAGGCAGATTGTCCTGAGTCCAAGGCCAGCCTGAGCTACACAGTGAGTTCAGGACCAGCCTGGGCTACAGAGCAAGACCCTGTCTCAAAAAAAAAAAAGATTTTTACATCGAGTTTTGGGGCTTTGACTAGCAGACATACAAGGAAGTCCCACATAATTTGTGTTAATGAATGCACCCTATCATGAGGAAGAACTCAATTTTCTGACCTTTCCTCAGCCACATTTCATTACACCCACTTATTTTTCTATTATGCCCTGCTGTGGTTTTGATATATCCCTGGTGATGAACTTTAAGAAGTACCAGCTCTTCTCTTGGCTACCTAAGTGTTGGTAGACTTAGAATTCAAGGTGGAAAGAAAAAAAGAATGGAGTTGCCTGGAGAAAAGGATGGACATGTAGTCTATAGAAAGAACAAGACAAGTTACAGAATTATCAGAGCTTAATTTTTGCTCTCTTGAAAATGAGGCAGTAGAATTTCTCCCCTTCCTGCTCTCTCCTCCTATCGCAGCAACAGTGGTGAGCCCCTTCTCAGACATGGCACTTTCTCCAAGTTTTCTTAATGTTGTCTTTGACCCACACTTCGATTGTCTCTGAGTTCATCCCTTCCTCTAGGCCCTCCTAGGATGGCGAGATCAGTTGCTATCTTCCCGTTAATGAGCCGAGATCACCAACTAACAGGCAGCAGCTATCTTGCATTCAGTAAAGTCTCCCTAGTCCAAGGCCCCTGCAAAACTTCTTAGAGCATCATTAAAAATATGTCCTGTGGAATCCAGCTTTTAAGTTTGATGTACTGTGGGGCATGCCAGATGAACTTTGAACATGTATTCTGTTTTAAGCTGAATTTATCCTTTATTATTTTAAAGGCTGCAACAAGTTATTTTTTAAATGTTTTCCATCAGCACGTTTTGTATTTATTATCCTTAACACCCTAAGGCTATTTGAAGGAGGATATAAATTTCAGAGTCTGTAAGTAAACAAAAGTTTCCCAACAACTTCTTCAGGCGAGCACTCAAAAGCTTGATTTTTGACATGATGTTTGGGTCCCCCGGTATGGCCCATTTAGTAACGTTCCTAACCACAACGTATCATAAGCATTTAGTAAATAGACTGCCCGACACAGAGCAGACAACTAATTTACTTGTTCTTCTTAATCACTAGGTTTAGCAAAAATAAACAAAAAGATCAGAAGTAGAAAACAGGTTTAAATGTGGTATTATTTAACGAGACTCTAAACATTAAATTGAATAGGCTGTATTGAGGATACATATGAAAAATAGTTTGGAAGTGGTTATTTACTCTTTAACCAGGTCTGTAGAAATATCCAGAGGGATGGTTAGAGAAACAGAGGGTGACCCGGATAGCCTCAGCTCTGCGGGGATTTCTAAGGCTTTAAAGTTGCTTCCAGAGTTCACTAGATCCAATATTCTCTGATGTTGAACTTGGTCTCTGATACCTTCTTTTATCTTGATCATCTGAGGCTATACACTGAAACTTCAGAAATGTTCTTATCTCTCTTGTGACCAGAGAAAAATTTGGAAGTAGGATTAATTGATTAAGATATGTTAATTAATGCAACAAATGGCCGCAGCATCTCAGGTGGTTTGATCTTGCCATAGTCCAGTGCACACTGTCAGGAGTAGAGGTGTGCAGAATGTGGTGGTCAGTGCTAGCCAGAAATTTCAGGACACAGTTTACTCCCAGCTGTGGCTGTACCTTCTTGAAGGTTCCCAGAGACCTCTCTATTCAGCCAGCAGGACACACCACTGCAGAGAACTACATAGGAGGTTCTTTTAAGGGTCAGACTACGAATTGGCACCCATAACTTCCACATTCCATTGTCCTGAAACTAAGTCAGTGGCTTTGCCCAACTTCTGGAGAGGCTAGGAAACATGAGTTAACTGGATGCCCAGCTTAATGGCAGTTTTTTCCACCAAGCAATCCCTCAGGGTAGATAACAGTCTTGTTCTTGTGGGTCACCTGGGGAGTTCAAAATCAATGTGCTATTCTGTTTTATCTCAATGTTTAGACCCACCACTAATTTCTTGATCAGTATCTGGAAAAAGTTCATCTGTCAACATCAGCATCAATCTCATTATCCCCACAGATCAAAACTCTAACTTCCTAGTTCATACATGAGACTTCCCAGAGTTCCAAGATCCCTGGCCCGGGCCCATGCAGGGCTTGGATCGTAACCCGCCCTTCACTTGCATATTGCCTTTCTCGTCAGATGGTCCCCGCGATAACTTGGCAAGTTTAGCTGCAGAGAGCTACGTGGACTATCTGAGGGCAACTTTGTCACTTAAGATTTGTGAGGAGAACGCACAGGTTACAAATATTTAAAGAATTGTCTTTGCACCCTTTTTAGGGCTGTTATAACAAAATACCATAAACTAGGTGGTTGATAAAGAACAGAAATTTGTAGCTCGCAGTTCTAGAGACCAGAAGGGCCAAACTCAAGGCGCTAGCAGATTCTGCATCTGGTGAGGCACAGGCTGTTCTTTCTTGCTGTGTCCCCACAGGCTGAGGGGGTGAGGAATCTCTCTGGGGTCTTCTATGAAATAGGTTGGGCCTCGTGACCTACCCCCTCCCGCACGACCCATCTGTAAAAAACACCGCCTTAAGGGAGAGGTTTCAACATAGGAGTTTTGAGGCAGACGTAAACATGTAGGTAGACCATGGACGTACCTCTTTTTTGGAAAAAAGCTTTTTCCAAGTGTGCTTTTGTCTTTTCCCGATCAGTGTACTTTTCACAGCCGCCATCACTCCATTATTGTCTGTACGCTTTGTTCTGTTTCTCTCATTAACCAATTTACAAAGGCTATTTTATGGTTACATCATTTTCGAGACATCCGTTTGTCCTCATTTACTCACAGCTAGCATTCCCATTGAGATTTTAGCCTCCCCCAAATAATGTTTGTTCATCTTCTTATAGAAAGAGGATAATGACATGGGCCATACAAGGTAACAGTGGCAAGGTCCCGATGCACACTCTGAGCTGTTTTCCAAGTGACGATGGGAGCTTGTTACTGATCCAGCCAAGTTCTCCTTTTATAACCCAACTCATGCTTTCTATGACCCATGGGGTTCTGAGGGTAGTCTTCATCTGAGTATTTGTTTCTTAATGCATTCACCTATTTCAAATATTTGTTAAAGGGGCTGGAGGAATGGCACAGCGGTTGAAGTACTTGCTTTGCAAGTGCAAGGCTCTGAGTTCAATTCTCCAGCACTACATAAAGCTGGGCATGGTGGCACATGCCTGTAATCCCAGCACTAGGGAGGCTGAGGCAGATGGATTTTCCTGAGTCCAAGGCCAGCCTGGGCTACACCAGTGAGTTCTGAACCACCCTGACCACAGAGCAAGACCCTGTTTCAGAAAACATAATGGTATACACAGACACTTCCAAGAGTGAGTGTCTAAGCTAAATCTGGTGGCATAGGCCTGTAATCTTAGCACTTTGGGAGGCTGTGGCTGGAAGATCACAAATTGAAGCCCTACCTAGAAAGCTTAGCAACTTATCAAGACCCTGTGTCAAAATAAAAAATTTAAAATGGGCTGGGTATGTAGCTTAGTGTGAAGGCCCTGAGTTCAATCTTTAGTACCAGGAAAAAAAAAAAAAGCATGCATCCAGCAGCAGAGAGTAAAGGCTCAAGAAATAGCTGATATTGCAGTTAGGATATTATGGGGAAGTACAAGTAGTCTAGTGTTACCAGTGTATAAGATAAGTGACTGGTGAGAGCAAGGAGAGGGGATTAATAGGTAGTCATGGGCTGATAGCCAAGATCTCCGAATGCCGCAATGGAGATGTTTGGCTTAATCTTATGCAGGAAGAGAAAGCAGTAAAGGATATGAAAAGGAGAGGAGAGACACTGTCACCACAGTAATAACCTCCCTACAAAACATAACACCCAAAGACTTGCTGTAATTTCTTGAAAATGTAAGATGCTAATTGAAATATAAAAGATAAAGGGTTTCAGAATCAGAAGACATCACAGTATGGTCAAGTTTCATTTAACAAATAAGTAAGGTGAGGATCAGAGAAGTTAGGCATCTTTGCCAAGATCACCCAGCTAAAGCTCGGCCGTGCTGGCTCCCAGCAGGCTGGTCTCTTGTTGCCAGCTCTCCAGTGCTGCTCTTGCCGTTGTAGCACAGGGCTTCAGAGCAGTGGAGACCAGCTGGTGTGCCTGTGTTTTCAGTTTCTTAATGAAGACATTAGGGACTTGGAGGCAGGGTATTTTCCATGGAAGGCCATCTTTTCTGTAATTCTTCATCTGGTTTGAACCATTATTTTGGAAAAGTTCCATTTTTCAGCCTCAGATTTCCCTGGAGGATAGCTGGGAATGTGCTTAGTGGCCCGTGGGGTGCCCTTGCACTTTCTGAGTTTTTGTTGGGAAGATGAGAAGAAAGTCACAGTGGTTTGAGCTCCTCTAAGCACTGCCTGGTCCACTGGCATCTGGAGAGTTTGTTGGCTCGATGAGAGGGACTGTGGCTCGGCCAACCAGCTGACTGGCCTTCAGGGTCGCTCCAAGCGTCATCTTCATATGGTCTGCTTAAAGGTTGTGCCTTTTGATATCATTTTCTGTTCATCAGTTTGCTATTTCAGGTTTTTCTATATTGTTTAGCTGATCCATTATGCATTAGAATTATTTTTACTCCCCATGCAACCCAAGGCAATATGACATATGTTTGTTTTTTAATGTCAAATAGGAACGAAAGGAGAACTGCGCTAAGGCCAGTCAGAAAAACGTGACATGTGATTTGGCTTAAATAGTGCTGGGTACTATTAAATAGTAAATGATTTTACAGTTGGAGAAGACAGAGCACAGGTGTGTGTGTGTGTTGGCGGGGGTCGGGGAGAGGTCTTTTGTCCAAAAATCTCTAAGAATTCCAGGTAAAGATAGATTGTTTGCTCTTACAATCTAGAGTTTTAGAATCAATTTGCTCCTTGTCCTTTGGTTGTATCTTCTTTAACTCTCTTGCGTGTTATTCAATCGATAGCTTAGCTGGCTGTTTATGAAGGTGTTGACCATGATCAGGGATAACTAAGAAAAGATTGCTTCCCTGGTTTCCACGAAGGTCCTTGGTAGCACTCAAAGACAAACTCCTGAAGTAAAAATTATTTGGGCTTCAAAATTAGACAGACATCTGCCACTCACTAATCTCTGAGAATTTGGGCACATTTTTGTAATTTTTCAGGGCCTTGGTTTTCTTGTATGTGATATGGGGAAATAGTTTACACTTGGGGGAGTGCAGGTTGGTTGTGAGAATGAAATAAACTAACACATGTAAAATTCTTCTCTTAGTGCTGGAAATACAGTTGGCACATAAATTAATTCCTTTCTGAGTCACTGAGAAGACTTTACTGATTGCTTTCCTTTACTGACTCCTCATTTCTGGCTCTGGTCAAGACCAAAGAGTGAGCAGATGGAGACCAAAATAACACCATTGCTGTAGTCTGTTCAGGCTGCTATAAGTACCATAGAGTCGGTGGCTTAAAAACACCATACACCATACACCATGGATCTAGAGGTTGACAGGCTCAAATCAAGGTGCCAGCAAGGTCAGGTTCTGGTGAGGACTCCATCCTATCCCAGGATGACTTCTTATCGTGTCCTTGCACGACACAAAAAGGAGGAGGACATTCTCTGGGGTCTTTGTTTTAAAAGCTTTCATTCCCAGGCCTCCGCTGTTGTGGTCTAATCACTCCCTAACAGCCCACCTCCTGGTACCGTCTCCTTTGTGGGCTATCCTGGGGGTGGATGTTGGTCTAGGCAGGAGATGCTTTCCCTCAAGTGAGGTTGCTGTAGGCAGAGAGATACCTAAGGAAGAAAGGGGGAGCTGGGCTGAGCGTGCCCTGTGCATTCTATACAAACACATCAATCAAATTTAGCTACCTGTCTAAAGGGAAATGTCTTACTTTCTGGTTGCTGGGACACAATACCCTACACCCACAGTTTAAAGGAAGAGAGGTTTGCTCTCAGGTCAGAGGGCTTCATGATCAGCTGGCAACGGTAGAAAAACTTGGCTGGGGCTTAGGAGGACTTACGAGCTTACTTAGGTCCAGGAAAGCTGTTCGCCCACAGCAACAGGAAGCAAAGATGAGAGGAGGGCAGATTCGGAGGCAAGAATATATCCCTCCAGGCCACGCCTCCAATGACCTTTCCTCAAGGCCACGCCTCCAATGACCTTCCCTCCAGGCCACGCATCCAATGAGCCTTCCCTCTGAGCAGGTCCCACCTCCTAATAGCGCGAGTAAGAAATCATCAATCTTCTCAATCCAGTTAAGCCGTAAACCAGTCGTCTTCCTCAGGGAAGGAAACCTCTCGGGCTCGTCCCTCGGTATTTCCCTTCTTTCTACCCTCCCTTTCGTTTCGTACGTCCTACTTTCTAGCTGCCCTGCTCAGACCCAAGTGCAGTTTAAAGCTGAGGATGGTGGAGGTGGGGAAAGATTAGGTATGGTCATTGATTGAGGAAGAGGTAGACACTTGAAACCAGAAAGAAAAGTCTAAGTTGAGAATCATGAGTTAGTGATCCGAGAGAAGGATCAGTGCTCAGAGAGACCTGATCCAGGCAGGAGGTGGAATTTCTAGGCATGGAATATTCTAGGGCCACCCCAAAGAGGGCAGGGGGGCAACACTAGCCCCAGGACCTGACTCCTAACCATATAGCTGCATCTGAAGGTTCTGAGTCCTGGCGTTGCGTTATATACCCTCTGCTCCAGTTCTTAATCCTTAAAATATAAGCATATTTTGTGATTATAAAAATAACACATGCTCAGTATGAAAATTTCATAAATACAGAGATGTATAAAGAAAATAAAAATGACCCATAATCTCTTTGCAAGGAAAAAAACCTAATGTTTTCTTTGACCATATATATGAACACATATAATATATGTAATATATATACAAACACACACACACATATATATAATGTATATTTTTAATTTGAGACAGGATCTCACTTTGTAGGCCAGGCTGGTCCTAAACTCACTATGTAGTCCAGTCTAGCCTTGGACTCACAGCAATCCTTCTGCTTCAGCCTCGGGAGTGCTGGGATTAAAAGTGTGTGCCAGCACGCCTTGCTTTATGCAGTTCTGAGGAGTCGAACTTGGGGCCTTGCACTTGCTAGGCAAATGCTTTAACCACTATGCGTTCCTCCAGCCCCATCTTTAACTATATTTCTTGTCAGTCTTTCTTCTATGCATATTGTTATGCAAATCAGATGAGGTGATTTTGTATTAAATTATAATTATTTCTTCATGTTACTAAAGGTTTTCATTAAGTAATTAATTGCCATTTGAAATGACATTTTTTCTCATTTTAAGCACATCTGGATTAATTTCTACTGATTTGTGAAACTATCAAAGCTCTGAAGAGACCTTTTTCTAAGTATTACCTATTTTTTTAAAAGAAGTTTTTTGGACTGAACAGGACATTACCAGGCCATGGTTCCTCAGGGGCCCATGCAAGGTTATCTCTGCACTTGAGTCAACCTTGTGATTTCTCACATGCTTAAACATTGATGTCAGGGGATCAGGAGACGTTACCCACTACCACTTCAACAAAAAGCAACAGCTCAAAGCATGGGCCCTTGACATTGTTACAGTGTGGTTACAGATTCAGAAGTATCATGGTATTCATACCCTGGGGTTTCCATGATAAAATATTGTATACTGGGGTCACTTAACTAGCAATGATTTATTTTTCAGAGTTCAAAGTGCCAGCACGGTTGGTTTCTCCTGAGGCTTCTGCCCTTGGACAGCTCGCAGGTGCGTTCTTCCTGTGTCCTCAAATGGTTTTTACCTCTGTCTGTGTGCAGTGTTTCTCTGAGTATCCAAATTTCTTCTTCCTATGTGGACAATAGCCATCTTGGATAAGAATCCATCTTATTTTAACTTAATAACTTTTTTGTACTGAGATTCAAACTCAGAGCCTTCACACTGAGCTACGTTCCAAGGCCCCCCACCCGCTTCCCTTGAGAAAGGTCTTGTTAAATTACTACATTGTCCGGGTTGGGCTCCAACTTGTAATCCTCCTGCTTCTGCCTCCCAGAATGCTGGGATTATAGGCCTGTACCACTGGGCCTACTCTTAATTACCTCTTTAAAGACTTTACTTTCAAGTATGAGGTTCTAGAATTAGGATTTCAACAGGCATTGAGTTTGCTTGGGGCACGATTGAACCCATAACAACCCCACTTTTTCTTTTTTAAAGAAGTTATAAATAATAGCTTTAAATTTGGTGGGAAACGGAGCTCTAACAAATTCTTCTTCTCCTAGAAATTCAGTGCCATCAGTACTTAAGTTCCAGCTACTGTCAGGAATTTGCCCTTTCCCAGTACCCAGGAAAGCCACCAACTGCACAGTGCGCCAGTTTCCTAAAAGACAGGATGCCTCAGTCCCGGGAGAAATTTTGGAATTGCCCTGTAGCTGGAGTGCCCAGGAAGGCTAGGAAGAATCTGCAGCAGTTTGTGAGGTAGGTCACCTAAACTTCATTCCCCTGAAAGCTGGGTTCTTAAAGGGTTTCAGCCCCTTTGTGGCTTCTTCATTGTATTTTTCTTTTGTCTAAATGAACAGTACATTGGATTTTTTGGTACTAAAGACTGAACCGAGATCTTTGCATGAAGCTATATCCCCAATCCTTTTTAAAGTTTTTTATTTTGAGAAAGGATCTTGCGCAGTTACTCAGGCTGAGATGGGACTTGCATCCCCCTCCTTCAGCGCCCCAGAGTCTGGGATTATAGGCCTGTGCCACAATACCCAGCTGCGTATTTTCTCATACGTGATAATTTGTTATATTGTACTTAGAGTTCCATTTCAGAGAGCATTCTTGAAATGGAAAAGGCAGACTTTTATTTTTTCCCAAAAAAAACTTTGCAGTAAATTGTGTTACTCTTCTCTGAGCATTCCAGTCTGGTTTCCTCTGTGGTGTCTCCGTGTTGACAGATTGTGCCTCTGTACCTTGCTGCGTTAGCCAGTGAGATGTGGGTGGCAGTGACGTATGTTGATTTGGGGCAGAGTTTGGGTCACCATCCTGCTTTTCCTTCTCCATGGCAACCGGTGATGTTTCAGATAATAGCTGTGCCACTGGGCTGGGCCTTGGTGAAGAAACACTTGAGCTGAGCCACAGCTGACTTACAAGGGACAGGAGTAGCAAGAATGAGACGCCAACTGCTGTTGTGTGCCACTGAGATTTAAGGGTCATTTGTTTCTGAGGCAGAACCATAATTTTCCTGATTGATGTGCCCCTACAGCGTATCATTTCTTTCACAGAAGACAGTAAAAGATAGCTTCCCGTGACTCTCTCTGGCTTTTAATGAGGGTTACTTCAAATGTGACAAGCCTAGATGGGGCTGCCGAGCAGCAGGTGAAAGTCACTCCCCAGCTACGTGACCTGCTTCCTCCTTCCTTGCGCTGCTCAGATTTATGCTTCAGTGACTTCGTGACACGGATCTTTTAAACCAATGAGGAGGAGTTAGACATCACATGGCCTGTGTGTGTACTCAACAGATACTAAATTCTTAGGGACTATTTAGTAAGTGGATAAAAACGAATGGATTATGGTCAGTAATAACATCTGCCCATTTTCTCTGTTATGGGCCATTTTCTTTAGTCTTTCTTTTCTACTTCTTTTTCTTCTTTATTTTTTTTTATTGTTTTCCTTTCTTTATTATACAGGTAATTCTAAAAATTATTACAGCGCCTGGGCCAGGATGGCAGTTCCGTGGCAGGGTGCACCTTCTGCTTGCACGGGACGTAGGCTCGATTGTCAGCTAAAAAGAGGGTGAGGAAGAAAAGAAAAAGAAGAAAAGGAAGAAAGATAATACTAACTGTGGCTGTTATATATTGACTTAGTTCAAGGAGGGGCCAAATTCTAGGGTTCTTGAATGCACACCTTCTTCAGCCTTGAGGACTGGACCCAAACATCCTGTCTCCAAATATCTGAAATGTCTGAAAATATCTTAGGTTAGGTGCTCATTTCCTCATTTGGGCCATTTTAATTATATGCCAGTAGTGGTGGGAACAGTAACAGTAATGACCACTGGCATTGATCAGATGTCTGCAGTGGGCTTCTGCATGCAGTGCTATCCAACCTCACAATAATGCTATGGCTTAAGTGTAAGTATCATTATTATTATTTTTTACAAAGCCATGCTGTAGCTAGAAATGCAGGTTTAGAGAGATTAGGTGAAACTTGGAGGGTAACCACCTTCCCTTTATTCACCAAGCAAATATTATTAAATCTTCACTGTGTGCCAGACACCGTTTTAGACACAAGGGGACCGTAAGTGAGTAAGGCAGGCCAAGTCCCCATTCTCACTGAGCTTGTACTGTAGTGGGAGATAACAGGTAAGAAGCTAGTAAAACTAAGAAATAAGATGATTTCAGAGAGTAATTGATGACAGTATTTGACAGGATTAGGGAGAGGGTACCAAATTGTGGGAGGGACTCAGAAGATTTCAATGCCAGCAAGCCAACAGCAGTGCAAAGACTTGTGCGAACAGCAAACACCAATATCCTGATGGAGAGATAAACTTGGTTTGTTCAGCATCAGTAACTGACTGAGCTAAAAATTCAAAACTGGGTTAATTACTTTTATATCTTTATGGAGCTATGGCTTGCATACCATAAAAATCACTTATTTGTTTGTTTGGCAGTACTGGAGATCAAACTCAGGGCCTTCACACTGGTCTGCATCCTCAGCCCAGTTTTGTTGTTGATTTTGAGATGGCGCGCTCCCTCAGTCATTTCATTGCTCAGGCTGGACTCAGTCATGGTGCCCTCTTGCCTCAGCCTCCCAGATTTCTGGAATTACAGTCATATACCACCATACTCTGCTAAAAATTACCTAAAGTGTATAATTTAATTTTTAAAAACTATTTTCACAGAGTTGTGCTGTCATTACAACTGTCTCATTTGAGAATGTTTTCAATGCTCTGGAAAGAAAGCATCCATCAGCCACCATTCCCCATGCTCCCCCTTGCCCTGGCATACCCCAGGCCCAGGGAACTGCTAATATAGTATTTCTATCTATAGATTTGTCCATTATGAACATTCATATAAACAAAATCATTAGGGTTGGGGGCATACCTAAGTATTTAGAGCACTTGTCTAGCGTGAGCAAGGCCCTTGGCCACATTCCTCACCGCCATATAAAAATAATTAGCTGGTATGGTGATGTCCGCCTGTAATCCCAGCACTTGGGAGGCTGAGCCAGGAGGAATGCTGTGAGTTTGAGGCCGGTTTAGGCTACACAGTGATTTTGGGACCAGCCTGGACTGCAGAGCGAGACCCTTTCCCCAAGCAAACAAACAAATGTCATGTATATGTGGCATTTCTGTGGCTAGAGTTTGTCATTTAGCATAATGTTTGCAAGGTTCACCTATGTTGTAACATGTACCAGTACATCATTTTGGTGTTTTTGTTTTGTTTTGTTTTTGCAACAGAATTTCACTATGGAAGCCCAGTCTTCCTGAGTGTTGGATTACTGGCATGTACCACCACACCTGGCTGTCGTTTTTTATGTGAGTATGCCATATTTTGTTTATCCACTCTTCCCGCTCATGGACTTGGTTTGATTTTACCTTTTGCCCATTGTAAATGACGCTCTAGTGAACACGTAGGCAGAAGCTTTTGCGGGGATATGTTTTCAGTCCTCTTGGTCTGTACATGCCGATGAAGAAATTACTGAATAATAATCTGTTACTTCTCCAGCCGCTGAGGACCTGCCAACCTGTTTGGCAAAGGGGTTCACCATTTTACATGCTCCCTGCCAGTATAGGAGGGGCTAGCTTATTATCTGTTTTATTATAGCCATTTATGTGGGTGGGAAGAGGAGCCTTATTGTGGTTTTGCCTTGCGTTTTCCTCATGGCTAATGATTTTGAAGGTCTCTTCGTGTGCAGGGTGACTGTTTGCATTTATTCTTTGGAAGAATGTTTATTCAGATTCCTTAACTGTGTTTTAATTGGGTTCTCTTTTCATTATTAACTTGTAATGGATTTTTATGTACTCTGGATATAAGGCCCTTGTCAGATATGTGATCTGCAAAGATCTTCTCTCATTCTATAGTTTGCTTTTTTCACATTCTTTTTTTCCTGTTTTATTAAGATGTGATACATAATGTTTTCATTGAACTTGAGTATTTTGTACATATATATATATATATATATATATAGTGTCAAAATTACAAACCCTTCCCATCTCCCTTTTTGACCCTCTCATACCCCTCCTCTTCCCCCCAACCTTCACTATCCCCCCATTTGGTTCTATAAAATGACTGTATTTTGGGTTTCTCATATTAGAGAAACCATTAGATATTTAACTTTCTGTGTCTGACTCACTTCGTGGAGCATAATGGTCTCAAGCTGCATCCATTACCTACAAAAGCCTCAAATCTAACTGTCTTTATGGATGAGTGGTACTCCATTGCATACATATACCACAATTTTGGTATCCATTGGTCTGTTGATGGGTGTTTTGGTGTTTTCCATGCTACTGTTAGTGTCTTAGTGACTTTTTCATTGCCGTGACTCAATACCTCACATGCACAACTTTAGGGAGGAAACATTCATTTTAGCTCACAGTTTCAGTAGGTCTCAGTCCATTCACAGGTGGGTGGCTGGGAATGGTGGAACCACAGGATGGGGCAGCAGCTGGAGCCAGAGCTGGAGCCAATGCTGCGAGACAGAGACCTTCATGACCTGGTGGGACGGAGCCAAGTCTGGAATGAGGCATGGAACTCGCATACACCCCTCCAGGCAATGCCCCAACCATCCGCCTCCCAACAATACACAATATGCATAAGTACACGAGGCTTTTGGGGGTCACTCCAGATCCAGACCACACCATCTGGTTGTGCTGCTATGAACATACTCTTTTCACATTTAAAACATTATTTTATTTAATTTTATTCATTTATTTGTTTATTTTTTTAGGCGAGGTCTCACTCTATAGCCCAGGCTGGTCCTGAACTCATTATGTGGCTGTTAGCCTTGCTCTCACAGCAATCCTCCTGCCTCAGCTTCCTGAGTGCTGGGATTATAGTCATGCGCCACCACACCTAGCTTTAGGTGGTGTTGGGGAATTGAACTGAGGGCCTTGCGCTTGCTAGGCAAATGCTTTAACTGCTGTGCCATTTCTCCATCCCCTTTTCTATGTTCTTGATGATATTCTTTGAAGTACAAAAGTTCGTGCTTTTAACAGTTAATTTACCTTTTTTTTTTTTAAACTGAGGATTGAACCCAGGACTTTCCACTGAGCTACATCTGCAACCACTTACTTTGTTTTGTTTTCAATTTTGAGATAGGATTTCACTAAGTTGTCCTGATTGGGCTTGAACTTGTGATTCTCCTGCCTTAGCTTCCCAGAGCGCTGGGATTACAGGCTTGTACCACCACACTGGGCTGTTGATCAGTTCTGTCATTTTTGCTTTGGGTAACATCTAAGAAGCCAAATTTGACGTATTGAAAATTTACTCCTGTGTCTTCTAGGAGATTCATACAGGTATGTATGTGTTGGAGATTGAGCCCATAGCCGCAAACATGCTAAGCACAAACATAGGTAAACATGCTAAGCACACATTCTACCTCTGAGTTCCAGCCCCAGTTACAGTTTAATAGTTTTAATTCTTAAAGGTAGGTAAGATCCATTTTGAGTTTCTCCATCTGCCTCTGTGCTCTCTGTCTCTGTATCTCTCTTTTCTTTTTGTATTGTATTCTGGAAAGTCCAACCTCATTTTTATATATGGATATAGAGTTGTCTTAGCACCATTTGTTAAAAAAAAAATTCCTCCATTAAGTTGTCTTGGCATCCTTGTCAAAACCACAATGTGTCATAAATTTGAAAGTTTATTTTTGGAGTCCTAATTCATTTTTCCCCACCATTTTCATTAATATACATATGCAATACATAATGTTTACAATTAATATGAGTATTATGTACATATATATATATATTTTGGCCCTCCCACACCCTTCCCCTCCAACTCCCACCATCACACCATGTGATCCTAAAGAATGCCTGTATTCTGGGTTTCCCAAGTCAGAGAAACCATGCTGTATTTAACATACTTAATCTTCTGCATCTGAATCATTTCACTCAAATCATCACTCTTTAGCTCAGCTTCCTACCCCTCGAATGGGCTGCAGTGGTCAAATCTTGATGCCTCTTCTCTGAGTCCAGCAGATCCCTTCATGGGGATATTTGCCAAAAGTTCTTTTTTTTTCAATATTTTGCTATATCTTTGAGATTCTTTAACCTGCCCTCACCAACCAGTCCGCATAAGAAAAGAAGTATAACAGTATAACTCATAAGGCTAGAAAATGTGAGAAAGATAAAGAGAGAAGTTAAATTTAAAATTCCTTAGCTGAGTACTGAAAGGTAACCTTTTGTACATTCAAAAGGTTATCATTACAGTAATCGGTTTTCTTAGGATAAACTTACATTAAAGACCAAATAAGTGTATTGCTACAATAAACGAACTTAAGTCTATATTAAAATGCTACATTAAATGAACTTAAATCTATATCACATAAGTACACTTAAAGCAATAGATATGATGGCATACTTAGTGATTTCAGAATTTTTTAAAAATACATAATTTACTCACATGTCACTGATTACTAACATTTTGCCAGATGGGTTTATCATTTTATCTACCTATCTATCCAGAAATTCATGCATACATATTTTTAAGATTTTATACCAATTCCCCATGTTGAGTGTAATTATTCTGTTTTTCAGACTAAATGTTATTACAAATAATAAGTATGTGGGGAAATTTCACAAATTTTATAAAACAGCTGGTACTGTTTTTAAAAGTATATCAATCAAATGACTCAAATACCAGTCTGGTTTTTTGTTATACTTTTTCTTTAGATGTTTCCTTTCCTCCATGTTTTTTGATGCTTCTTGTCTCACTGCCTCTCTCAGAAAATAAGCTTACATCCAACATCAAATAAATGAGTTGCTACAATAAATAAGCTTAAGTCTATATCAATTTGCTACATTAAATGAACTTAAACCAGTATCATCTAAGTATACCACAGTTAAAGCAATAGATAGAGTGGCATGCTTAGTTATTTCAGGTTTTTTAAACTTTCATAAATTGTTTACTCACATTTCACTAATTATTAACATTTTGCCAGATTTGGTTTATCCTTTTACCTACCTATCCATCTCTAGCTTCATGCATACATATTTTTAATGATTTCAAACCAGTTCCCCATGTTGAAAATAATTATTATATTTTGTAAACTTAGGTACTACTTAAAATAATATTTATGGGGGGAGATTCACAGATTTGTATGAGACAGTTGGTACTGTTTTAGAAGGATACCAATCAAATGATTCAAATACCAATCTATTTTTTTTTTTGTTACACTTTCTCTTTAGGTGTTTCCTTTCCTCTATGATTTTGGTGCTGCTTGTCTCTCTGCTTCTTTCAAAGATTCCTCCAAGTATTTTTTGCAATGCCGGGCTAATGGTCGTAAATTTCTTCAGGGATTCTTGGTCATGAAAAATTTTTACTTCTCCTTCAATTTTTACGGATAATTTTGCTGGATATAACAACCTGGGTTGACACTTGCTGTCTTTTAAAGCTTGAAAGATCTTGCTCCAGGTTCTTCTAGTCTTTAAAGTTTGCCTTGAGAAATCTGCAGTAGTTTGAATGGGCTTGCCTTGGTAGAATAAAGTCTGTTTTTCCCTTGCTGCTTTTGATATTCTCTCTTTGTGTTGTATTTCTGAGGTTTAGATCAAGATATGTCTTGGTGAGCCTCATTGCTGGCTGAGGTTATTTGGTGTTCTGTAAGTTTCTTGTACCTGAAAGTTAATTTCTGTTCCTAGATTAGGAATATTTTCTTCCACTATTGCAGTGAATAAATTCTTTATACCTTTGGTGCTGTCTTCTGCTCTTTCTCCCACACTGATAATTCTGAGATTGGTTCTCTTTGAATCCTCCATCGGCTGTTGTATTCAGCTACTTTGCTCATTTCTAACTTCAGAGTCATGCCTAATTATATCATTTGTTTCCTCAGCTTTGTCTGCAAGGTCTGAAATTCTGTCCTTACAATATTCTAGTTGTTTTCTCCTGCTGTCGTATATTTTTTTCATGTCCTCAATTTCATCTAGATTTCTTTTTAGATTTCCCACTTCTCTATCAAAGTGTTCCTTCATATCTTGCATGTCCTTATTTTCCTTGGCTAAGTTTGTATTTATGGCTTCAGTATGCTCAGTGAGCTTTGTCTCCACTAGGACCATTGTTTGCTTAGCAAGATTCTCTTTAAGCCTGCTGATCATCACTTGCATTTCTTAGAGAATATCTTGTTTGAACTGATTGTTTGACTCATTTATTTATTTATTTGCTTTTTGACTTCCTTCCCTATGAGTTCCAGTATTTCAGGGCTCATGACATTAATTTCTGTGGTCTCAATCATCTCTGTGGGTGCCTGTTGCCCTGTCTTTTTCCCATGTTTTGGGTGTTGAGGGACTTCACTTTAGAGGCTTAGCTGAGAGGCTTCTTTGAACGGTTATGACGGTGTGTGGTGGGGAGCTGCAATTCCTCTTGTTTCTGTGCTAGGAGTAGGCAGTGAGGGCAGACCTAGTAGTCTGATGGCCTCTGAGATGTCTTATCCACCCCTGATCCCCTCAGCAAAGCTCTCCAGCCTGTCCTGGCATCCCTTTCCCAAGAGTGGGGCTCTCCACCCTTGGAGGTGCTCCTACTACACTGTGCCATTCAGGAGGTTGGCAACCTTTTTTCTCCTCTCTGCAACTGCTTCTTGTGCCAGCTTCTTTGTAGGCACTGTTTAAGGGTGACCCCAAGAGTGCTGATGTGCTCTTCTGAGCTTTCTTGTACTCCAATCAGTTCCATCTTGGGCTTTTTTTTGGTAATGGCTTCTGCTTACATCATTGCCTGTTATAGTTTCCAAGCACTACTTCTCATATGGGCTCCAGGAGACGTTTTCTAGGGGGTGTTGGCATTGCATTTGTAGTATGTGTTACCCACAGGTTAGTTTTTCAGATGCTGGGGCTACCAGCTGCTGACAATTCCCCTTTCTTCCGGATTCACACTTACTTCAAGCTGAGGTTCTGGCCTCTGGGCTTTCCTTCATCTGTGGTCTGTGGGTGCCCGCAATTCAGGGCCATGCCCAGTCAGCTGCTGTTTTTCTCCACTTCTGATATGACTTCAAGATTTTTGACCTTCCGGTGGCCTCCTGTCAGTTGTTGGGGTGTTCCTTCCTATCCTAGCTTGGTCAGATGATCTGGGCTCCATGCGAGCCTTTCTCTGTCTACAGATGCTTGTGTAACCCAGCCATTTGCCACCAACCTGGGGTGGCTTCTTAGACTGCTGTTTTTTTTCCCCCTCCACTTTGGATGTTCCTTCAGGATTTTTGACCTTCACCTGGCCTCCTTTCAGTTGTTGGAGTGCTCCTCCCATCCTAGCTACATTGAACAGGCATTTTATGACTACATTCTCAAATTTCTAAGTGGGTTGATGAGGAGACATTGTATAGCTCTGTTATTTGGCCGCCATCTTGATCCAGAAGATAAACTCTTAATTCTATTCTATTGATCCGAATGCATATTACTCATGTCTTATTATATAGTTACCGTGATTGTGTTGTAGGTCTTGTTATTGGGAAAAGCATATCTTCCAGTTTTGTTCTTTTCCTTCTAGGTTGTTGTGCCTATTCCAGGCTGTGTTTCCAATAGATTGTCAGATTGGCTTGAGAGAGAGAATTGGGATTTTGATAGGGATTGCATTGGATTTCATTTTCAAAATCTCCATTGCTAGCTTATAGGAATGCAACTGATTCTTATTTATAGATCTTATATTCTGGCACATTTCTGAAATTGTTTTATTTCTGTTTACTTTGTGTGAAGCATAGTGTTAGACAGTACATAAAATAAAAAGATAGATAAGAGATGGTCTTTGCCCTGAAGAAGCTTTTAGCTTAATTCAAAAAATAAAACTGTTGGGTGAACAATTGCCTATTATAATGATCTATAAGAAAATATATAATTGTCAAGTTAATGTTACAGATATTTAGAAGTGTAGAAAAGTTGAGAGGGAAAAGAGACAGTCTAAGGCTAGAAAAGTCTGGGAGAAGGACGGTGGGAGAGGTGAGAGCTGGCTTCAAAGATTCACTCTGGCCCGCCTTCCCTTTCTTTTTTTTCCCTTTCCTCCTTTAACTTTTATGCTTCTTTTCTTCCATTTCTCCCTGTCCAGCTTCTTTGAAAACATTAACAGAACATAACCCTCTTAGTTATCTTTTTTCATAACACTGGTCAGAACCATTCTGCAAGCCTTTAAAAAAAAATGTAAATTCCAGAATCTCTCCTTAGCACTACCGTTTCCTAGTCTCTGAGAATGGGCCGGGGACCAGCACATGAAAAATTTTATGTAGTTTTGGGAATTTCTGGATGTGTTTGCCATAATAATATACACATGTGGATCCAACTTCATCTTCATTTCATTCCATTTCTCTTTTAGATGCTTAGAAGGTCACAGGGGCGCCTGGGTGGAAGAGTGTTAGGTGGACATACGCAACAACTCCACTAAGGAAAAGTCCATGTTACCGAGAGGACTCATTAATATCCTCTGTGTTTAGGAGGATGGCTCTTTATACAGAACAAGCTTTCATTTTTTTTCCAATTGAGAATCCTAAGGACTTCAAAAGAGCTGCCTACTTTGATGGCCATGACCCTCACAGCCACCTGTGGGGCATGTACTCACTATAGCAACAACTTACCATGTTTTCTTAAATAAAGAAAATATTTTAGTAGCAAGAGAAGATCCTTGCTTGTCACCTCAACCCAGAGGTAACCAGTCTCTTCAAGATGGAGAGAATCTTTCCTGCATACATTTTTATATTTTTACTACACAATATGTAGGGTTTGAGTATTTAGACATGTTTATAAATGGTGTACATACATTGCAGTGGCATGATTTTCCTGACATTATGATTTTGAGATTTATTATTTCAATGCTTATATAGTTAGTTCATTCTTTTTTCCCAAAGGTATATATTTTAATTTTTTAATTTAACTTTTTTTTGTAAATACGTGAATTCCAAATTCCGTAATACATTAGAACCATGGGGTTTGGGGAATTTGTTAGCGTCTATGTCCACCTCTTTTTCAAATGTTCGCCCCTTTCCTATCTGACCATTGCCTCTCCTTCAATCCTGTCATTCATGTCATTCTTTATAATATGATTATATTTTAGAGTATTGTAATATAGTAACCCATTGCATTAATATTTTAAACTCTTCTCCTGTTGTGTCTAGCTTTTTGCTATTTCAAATCATGATGTAATCCATGTCTTTGTGCATGTCGCCTCAGACACATGTGTTCTAGAGAGTGTATCCAGAATGCAGATTGCCAGGAAAGAGATTATACACTTTCTCAACTAAAATAGATGGCTTAGCAAGAGTTGAACTAACTTTTACTTGCATCAGTTGAAGTGAGAATCTCTCTTGCTACACATTCTAACCAACAATGTTGACTCCAAAAAAATATTAGTAAACTCATATCGATGCCCTATTTGTCCAGATGCTGGTAGAGGGGAGCTCTAGGGTGTGGCTTGAGACAGGCTGCTATTGATTTTGGGACACACACTTGAGAGCCTCCTATTTCCATCACATATACTGATACGTGTATATGACCTAAAACATAGATGGTGACTTGGCACAGGGAGACAGCTCTGGTGCTTTGTCAGTGGCATCCATGTTGGCTGCATTTATGTCATTGAGGAAAGACATAAAGTGGAAAAGTGGAAAAGTACCGCAGCCCTATACACCTTGCAGATGCATTTTCAGAAAACAGCAGCATGTGATTTACCAGTCCACTGGGTGGGACTTCAAGTCCTGCCTTCGCCAGCCAGGCGGTTGGAGGTGGGCCCTTTGCAGGAGCCCTTCCCTCTGAGGAGGCCTGTGGGTGGGTGGGTGTCAGTTGTTAGGGCTTGCGTACGTGCGATCGCTTAGGGCACGGCACATGTCGGTGATGTCTGCCAACCCGCTGGGTGGTGTCACTGTGTGGAGCATTTGTGGCTTTTTCAAAGCCCTGAGGAATCTGAGAAGCAAGTGAGGGGTATGATGCATGAAAACAAAAGCAGTGGAAAGAGTGACCGGCCAGCAGGCTCCAGCAGGCCAGAACGCTCTGTCCTTGTTATTACTGCTTCATGAAAATGCCGCCGGCCTCCTGGCAGGCTCTAGAAGGTAGAGGTTTCCTTAGAAAATCAGGACAAGGGATGCAGACTCTGAAGCTGGGACTCCAGTTTCTCAGCTTTTCCTTTCCCAGTGGAAGCTCCAGGGTGAGGATGGGGAGCCTTGTGCACTCTGGTGAATTTTGGCTGGTCTTTTCCTCTCCCCTGGCCGCTTTCCCATGAGTTTTTCCTTCCAGTCACAAGCAGCACAGTTCTGGTCTCAGAAGCCTGGCAGGGCTGGCCGGGAGTGAATCTGGGCGGTACCCAGGACAGAGCTGCTCCCACTGCGTGATCTCAAGGTCAGCCTAGGAGGACAAAAGGCCTCATCCCGAATTCCCGCTGGAGGAGTGTCTGTCACAGGAAGTTCCCTCTGGAAGGGTCAGTGAAACGAAGGCGTGCCCTTTTCTGTGCCTGCTTGCCTCTAAAGGCCCTGTTACCACACGTCTCCCAGGACTATTTAACTCGGTTTTCAGAAATGAGGTGGACACCCAGGAAAGGTAAGAGTTTCCAATTAAACTCAGACTTGGAGGAATATTTAGACTTGCCAGAATGTCAACCTCTACTTTCCCTCCAGAAGGATCTCGTTTCTCTAACATATAAAATACCTATGTACAAAATAGGGAGATAGTCAGGAGTCTTTAAAGTAGCTGTGAGGGTAATGAATAAAAATAGGCCTTTGTGGATACAATAGCACTGAACAGGGTGTGGTCCGCTTGGCAAGTGCTCAGGCAAAGTTATTTCTCTGGGTTCTGGAATGCTCTCGACTTTGCCTCTGCCTGATGAAGTCCTAAAAAACTGGCTTGAATGTGACTTTTTTGGACTAAAACTCCCATCAGTGAAGTTTAATCACTTCCTTCTTTCTGGTCCCATAGCGTTTTGCTCTTACGAAAAGCTTTCATCATACTGTGTGACAATTGCTTAGTTAGGATCACGACTTGTGTTTGTGTATGTGTGTGTGTGTGTGTGTGTGTGTGCGTGCATGTATGCGCATGGTGTGTGAGTAGCTTGTCATCTGTGGACTTCCTTCCTTTCTTCTTACCTCCCTTCCTTTTTCCCTCCCTCTGGCCCCCCCTTTCTTTCTCTTTCTTCTTTCTTTGCAACACTTGGGGATTGAAGCCCAGGGCCTCATGCCTGCTAGGCAAGCATTCTACAACTGAGCTATATCCTATCCTCAGCCCTGATAAATATTTACTGAATGAATCAAAGTTCCTGAGTAAACACCAATCCTCAGAGCTTTTATTTTCTTAATTATTCCCTGCCTTTTCCTCCATATGGAATGGAGGGCTCACTGAAGCTATTCTTTTTTCTTTCTTTGCTAAGGAATTGTTCCAGCAGGAATGGATGTTTCAATATATCATTCTGTTACAGGTACAAAAATCATTTCCAGGAAACACTGCCATCATTATCTCTGAAAAGCAAGTCAGTGGAAATTGTTATTTTCCATTTACGGATGGACAGATGGAAGCTTTCTTTCTCGTTTACCAATTACAGAAGGTCCACTGTGTGCAAAGTACTGTGCAAGGAGTTTTATGGGTTCAGAGACATGTGATGCAGGTTCTTAGGGCAAAGGCATGCTTCATAATTTTATTTGGATGAAAAGAACTAATTTGGGGGCATATAACCTGAAGCATGTGAATGAGGTCCCAGTAGAGGAACCAAAGGGAATATAAAAGGGAGGCACAGGAATGTCTAGTTTATCTAATCAGGGATGTCATCATGCCATTTGAAAGGAATAGATTTGTGCTAGTTAGTGTCCATTTGGTTCCTGTGTTGGTTACCACAAATTTGGCAACAACAACAAAAAAAATTAAGCAAAGTGTGTGTGTGTGTGTGTGTGTGTGTGTGTGTGTGTGTGTGTGTTTGATGTGGTACCAGGGCCTTCAAGCTGAGCTACAGTTTCAGCCCATCATTTTTATTTTTGATTTTAAGACAAGCTCTCACCAAGTGGCTGAATTACTCAAGCTGGGCTCAAATTTGTAAACTTCCTGCCTCCAATTCCCAGAATGCTGGAATTACAGACCTCTACCACCAGACCCAGCAAAAACAATAGAATTTTCACAATTGCAGAGGTTGAAAGTCCAAAATCAAGGTTTTGGCCGGCCAGAGTCTCCTGAAGTCCCCAGAGAAGATCTGTCCTTGCTTCTTCCAGCTCTGGATAGCCTCAGGTTTCCCTTAGATCGTGGCCACTGGACACTAGTCTCCGTTTTCATGGTCAGATTGCCTCCTACTCTCCTCTCTTGAAATTCCTTCTGCTTCTTTCTCTCCCTTCATGGTGTGTGTGCCTACAGTTAGGTCTCCCCCTGGTAATCCTCTCGAGAGCTGGACCATCATCACATCTCTTGTCACATTATAACATACTCTTCTTAAGTTCTGGAGAATCAGATACTCACATTTTTTAGGAAGAGAAAAGAACCTGCCATACAGCCTGTATCCTTCTCTGCCCTACTCTGTGCCTAGTCAGCTACTACCACATACTTGGTGTCCTCTGGATTCTACTGTTGTCTGGTTTACTGTGGGTAGCAAGAATCAAAGAATAGGAGGAAAAAGAGGCTGAGAAGCTCTTCCTTTCCTTCCGGCTGTAGCTTGATGGTTTTGGCAGTAACTTTCTGGACTTTGATACACTATTTTCTGCGCTTTTCTCAGGTGCTTCAGTATCCTCAGTCCTCACAACTCTGCTTACATCCTGTAAGTTTATCTTCATTACATTATTTTTCTTTTCTTTTTAAAATCACATTATTTTCAAAATCCCAGCAGAGTTTGCCTTCAGTTTCCTGCCACGAGCTGGACTGATCAAGATTCCAAGAGGCACAAATTTAATATTCAGAACAGAAAAATTCTCCGGTTACCTCAGTCGAAGTTTATGTAATGACCGATGGGCACTGGACGGTGACTCAGCACACAGCACAGCCATAGCAACCGGCTTACCCTGCGTCCTCTTTGGCAGTAAGTATCCGTTGCTGTCCTCCAGTTATCTGCTGTTACTGTGACTCTTGGCACCTCAGTCCTTTCTACTCTGCCCTTTCCCAGCGGCCTCATCTTTCTTCCTCCCCTCTGTGTATCGTTTAGCTTCTGCCCACTCCTAACTACTGACTCCCTCCTATGTATTCCAGGTTCAGTTCCTTCACAGGATGGGAGTGGCATGGCCACTAATCACCAAGTGCAGACCTTCTGGCAGAGCTTTCTAGACAGCCAGCTGGGCACCCTATGTTAGGTGCCCCCTCCTAGTTTAAGTGGCTCTGCCTGAAATGGCAGAATAGATTCATATGCAGTTTGGTATCCTACCCAAAACTTAGCTATTCAGAACCCCTAAGAGGGGTTATGGGTGTGATGGGCACTACTGACACTTGTTGTAGGGAGGGGTGCTTATCAAAACCCACGAGTGCTCCAGTTCCCCAGTTCAGTTTCTGAGGTATGATGGTCTCGGCAAAGTAAATGCACATGTAGACTACGTAACTGATGGTATAAACCAGAGAAATCGTAGGTTGCTACTAAAGCTGCAGGTGTAGTCATAGTGGTTTGTGAAGGACCCAAGCTCCAAGCTTGTACTATTTTCATAGATTAACTTTAGAAGGGACTCTAGGCATTATTATAAGTGCAGTGGGGAGTTAGTGAAGGTGTTTGAACGTGGGAGAGCAAGATGAAGACCAGTTTTAGAACTACTTACCTGATGGCAATGGTATTTAGACCGTATTAAGAGGAGCAGGGTGTGACAGCTGAGTGTGCTGTCACAATCCTGCAGTCCCAGCACTCTGGGAGCCTGAAGCAGGGGGATCACTGAGCAATTCAGCAATTTAGCTAGACTGTGAATCGAAATAATAAAGAAGGGAGCCTGAGGATGCCTCTCCCTGTAGTCACCAGTACAAAAGAAAAGGAAAGAAAGAGAGCGAAAAAAGGAAAGAGAAAACAGAAAGATTAATTAGTTATTTAGGAAGCACTTAGTCTAAGTGAAAATGAGGATTCAAACCAGAATAGGACTAGAAAGGAAAAGTTAAACTAGCTGTGAGAGACTCAGGATATGAGAAGATCCAAAAGTAGGCCGAGGGGCTGGAGGATGGCTCAGCAGTCAGAGCACTTGCCTAGCCAGTGCTGGTCTCTGAGATAGATTCCCCAGCACCACATAAAGCTGGGGACGCACACCTGTAATCCCAGCACTTGGGAGCCTGACGAAAGAGGATTGCGCGAGTCCCAGGCTAGCCTGGGCTACAATGTGAGTTCAGGACCAGCCTGGGCTGTATAGCAAGACTCTGTCTCAAAAAAAAAAAAAAAAAGTGATGGCTGATGTTGAGCTGTTGGCTCAGAATCATTTTGGTATCAAAGACCCTTTTAAGTATTTCTATTTTTCTTCAAACAAAATGCACTTTTTTGGAGAAGAAACATTCAAATTCCATCAGTTTTGCTGATGATATCAATATTGTTATCAGTTACGCCTATGTTTTGGAACATACTCTTGGAAGCTTGGCTTTGAGCCAAGAGAGCTTAGGAAGTAGTGGTTCCAGCCAACAAAAATGAACCTGAATATCTTAGCTTATGTTTGCTTTAAAAAAAAAGAGTGCAAACCAAGAATAAATATTAGTGTTTTGTTTAGGAGATGCAAATGCAGCACAGCAAAGTGAGACAAAAAAGGAAGAGAGAGGACTGTGGGAGAGACCGGTGTGCCTTATGGCCGCACAGAGGACCACCAGGTGTGCCACGTGGGCAAAACATGCCCAGGTAAGTTCTTGGGAGGAGAACGCACAAGGAATCCATCATCTGTGCCT
Organism: Ctenodactylus gundi; assembly: GCA_004027205.1. NCBI lineage: Eukaryota > Metazoa > Chordata > Mammalia > Rodentia > Ctenodactylidae > Ctenodactylus > Ctenodactylus gundi. Next base: position 45,970 of record PVKB01006131.1, on the reverse strand, counting down.
TCCCTACTTCCCACCAAAATTCACCCCACTAGGTTTACTTTTTTCCTCAAGCCACCTGTTGCCACAGGCTTGCAGCAAGCCACATCCAGTGCTCTGTAGCGCGGCTTTTTATCTTAGTTGAGGAATAGAGAAACCAGAAATTCTGGTGTGTTGCTGGTGAGCCTGTTTGTTCAGCGGCAGCCACAGAGGAGGGCCAGGCAGGGAAAGTGGCAGAGAAGCCCGGCCCCTGGCTGTGGGCAGGTGTGGGCACAAACAGCAGTTCAGCCTCATTAGTGGCTGAGACAGAGCAAGGATCAGAGGAAATGATGGCAGAGAGAGGAAGAATTCGGTAAGGTGGAAACTCCAGTTGGAAATTCAGACTGAAACCACTCCAGAGAGACAGTGTCCTTGAGATTTCAGAAGGAGTAATGGTTCATGTGCTGTGTTGGGTTATCTTCCTAGACAGCATAGACCGATGAGTGAGAACATAGGCTTTGAAGACAGGCAAAGCTCTGCTGACATCATTGCACGATGTTAGCAATTCACTTAATCTCTGTAAGTTTCTGTACATATAAGATGAGGGTGATGATACAGGATTGCTTGTAGTAATAAGGCCTCTAGCACAATGCTAGGCATCCAGGGAATGCTGAATGAGTCACGGCTGTGATGCTCATTAGCACCATTCTTAGATGACTTTGTCATCTTCCATAGCTTCTCTTCTCCAGACACAGTCTTCTTTTTGTACTGCTCCTGGATGTTGGTGAGGCAGGTGAGTTGCCCAAGCTAAATCCTTTATTCTCAAGGGCAGCGACTTCAAGATGGCCCCACACTGGAGGTCAGAGCTACAGGAAGGCTGGTAACCCTTTTTGCAGAACACTGAAAGCACCTGGGCCATCATCTTGGAATACAGAACATAAGAATCCATTTGTTCTTAGAATTTTTTTTCCCCGTCAGAGTAGGAAGACAAAGTTTTGTAGTGAAAACTTTGCTTTGGTGCCCTGAAGAAAGCACGGTCAGGTACAAAAATGTTGCTAGAGTCACATAATAAGGTTCTTGTAAGAATAAAAGTAGAACATCACTATGTGGAAGGTAATGGGTAGGATATCATCTCGAAATTATACAGATAAAAATCTTCTTTTTTTCTCTCATAAATTGAAATCTTTTGTAATCTAGTAGAAACATCTTAAATGCCAAGAATAGCTGAATTCAGGGGCACAGGTCTAGAATCCCAGCACTCTAAGAGGCTGAGCCAAGAGTGTTCTAAATTCAAGTCCAGTCTGGGCATCTTAATGACTGAGCAAAACCTTGCCTCAAAATAAAAAATGAGGGGCTGGAGGACTGACACAGTGGTAGGGCAAGGCCCTGAGTTCAATTCCCTTGCACCACGTAAAGTTGGGTGTGGTGGCATATGCCTGTAATCCTAACACTCAAGAGGCTGAAGCAGGAGGATTGCCTTGGACTCTGAGGCAAGCCTGGGCAACCTACAAGTTCAAGACCAGCCTGGGCTACAGAGCAAGACCCCACCTCTAAATAAATAAATAAGTAAATAAATAAATAAATATTGTGGCTGGGGATGTAGTTCAGTATGCAGATCCTGGGTTCAATCCCTAGTATCACCAAAAAAAAAAAAAAAAAAAAAAAAAAAAAAAAAAAAAAAAGACAAAAGACAATATTTTAATGCTTTGGAAATTTCTGGAAGACTAACAAAAACACATATTACTCTTCTATTCAAGATTCATATCACTCAGAGTAAATGCCATCTCTTTCTATGTCTCTCTCTCTCTTTCTCTTACTATACTGAGCCTTGAGCAGACCAAAGAAGTAACATACCACTGAACCACATCCCAGCCCCAAACCACAAATCTTTCCAATGGTGTTTAATAATCAGTGGATCAAACTCCTACTTACTGACAAGTAGCACCTCAACTGTCACTGCTAGGAAGAAGGACACCAGACCTCAGTGCTTCGAATCATTCATCATCAGAAAGAGACTACCCAAGTTCAAGCTTTGGGATATCACATCATAGTTATAGGATTTAAGAACAACTATTTAATTCTTATACCTCAGATTTCTCATGTAAAAGAGAAAAAAAATCAGTGTCCGTGTTCTTTCTTTTCAGTGCTGGTGATCAGTCCGAGGGCTTTGTGCATACTAAGCAAGGCCTTTACCACTGAGCTATACCCACAGCTCATTATTATTCTTTTTTTTTCCTTAGGAATAAAAGACTATTGTTAGCACAAGTTAAGTGTTAGATAAATCCTTCCCCTTCTTCACCGTATTCTGGCCACAGTGGCCTTGCTGTGCCTCCTGGTCAAACACACTCCTCCCTGAAGGCCCTTTGTATTTCTTGTATTTCCAGTTGGCCACACAACCAACTTCAAGTCTTTGATGACTGCTCAAAATATCACCTCTTAAATGATGTCAACTCTGTTTAAAATTGCCATCTTCTGTATACTCCCCGCTTTATTTTTCTCATTAGCATTTATCTATTTTTAATACTGCATATAATTTGCAAATTTGCTTTTCACTATCTCCCCACCAGCAGAGCAGGGGTATTTGTTTTGTTCTCTCGCGTATCCCAGGAATCTAGAACATCACCTGGGAGGTGCTCGATACTACTGTCACACGCCACCTGACGACATTTTGGACAGCACCGGGTGGAGCACTTGCCTAGCATGCATGAAACTCAGTTTCCAGTACCTCAAAGAAAGAAAGAAGAGCTTGGCCTGGTGGTACAGGCCTGTAATCCTGGATTTCTGGAAGGTTGAGGCAGGAAGATGACAGATTCAAGCCCAGGCTGGGCAATGTGGTGACAAAATGAGACCCTCTCTCAAAATCAAAACCAAAATATAGGGTGAGGATGTAGCACAGTGTAAAGGCCCTGTGTTCCATCCACAGCAGGAATTTTTTTAAAAAAAAGAAAAAAGGACAACATATATAATAGTGGGTCCATAGAATCATGCCACCTAGTGATGTCATAACTATCTTAGTTTGTGCCAATATACTTTATGATGCTTGTACAGTGACAAGATTTCCTGGTAAGACATTTGTCAGAATGTAACCCATGGTTCTTTGTGGAATGAATGAGCACATTGCTTTTAGGTAAACCAAGTTGGAAACTGTTTTGCAGATTGATTTGCAAATAAGCTTCTTAATGCACATAACACATGCTAATGATTTTCCCAAAGGTTACCCTCTTAAATTGAATAGATATAATCACTACCCTATAGTATTGGCTTTTTTTTCAGTACTGAGGATGGAATGCAGGAATTTCACAATGAGTTACATCCTTAGCCCATTTTTGTGTTTGATTTTGAGAGAAGGCCTCATTAAGTCACTAAATTTCCCAGACTGGACTCGAACTCCTGCCTCAGCTTCCCAGAGTGCTGGGAATACAACTCTGAGTCACCGGGCCTTTTTTACAATATTGCTTTTTTGCTTTGTTTTGAGACAGGATATCTCTGTGCAGTTCAAGTTGGTGCTGAATTCACTATATAGCTCAAGCTGGGCTTGAATCCATGGCAGTCTTCCTGTCTCAGGCCCCTGAGTGCTGGAATTACAAGTATGTGCCACCATGTCCAGCTTATGTAGTACTGGGGAATCAAACCCAGGGCCTTGCACTTGCTAGATAAGAACTCTAACCAGTGTGCTATTCCTCTAGTCCACTACAATACTGGTTTTTAGGAAAATTGATTAGCAGATTGTTCCAGCCCCCACAAGATATTTTAACTGAAACTTAGTTCTATCTTTGATAATTCCTACCAAACATATTCTGAACTAAAGAGACAAATGGACTCCTGATTAATTGCTGGTGGACTCTGTGCTACTGTGATTTATCCAGTGTGACCTAGAATTCAAAGCCCATCACCAGGATGTGTTAAGAGAACAAATCACACCTATTCTAGGTCAGGTAAGCTGCCAGGCTTAACCTCCAGGCAAATCCCACCACCATAGTAGAGACAAGGGAAGGCCTGGATAGACTCAAATCAAAGCACCTGCTTCCACAAGTCACGCTTTCTCTGGCATCTGATTTCAAGTCTCGGATTTCTTCGTTGCAATATGTAGTAACACTACTTATGTACACAGTTGCTGAGACAATTAAAAATAAATATATGTAAAGCAGAATACTGAATAAGCGACAGCCTTCATTTCAACTCTACTTTAGGAATGCTAATGAGATTTTCACCCTGGGGAACAATCATAGATCCTCTTAGGAAGAAAAAAAAAAGAGAGCCCTGACTTTGACAGGTGACAGAAATAGGTCCTGTAGGGGTAGGCTAATTGGCGTAATCACATTGAACATTTTAATTTTTAAAAGTTTTTAAAAACATATTTATGTTTTCTTTCACTAACAGTTGACCTTAAGGACTCTCACTAACCAAATCAAAGGCCATTTGGTCATGAAAACGTTGCTTGTATATCTGTATAAAAGTGATGGTTAGGCTGGGGTCATGACCTGATGGTCAAGAGCACTGGCCTAGCATGCACAAAGCCCTCAGTTTGATACCCCGGTATCATGTAAAACAAATTAGTGGGTGTGATGTCACACGCCTATAATCCCAGCACTCGGGAGGCTGAGGCAGGAGAACTGCCAGGTGTTTGAGGTCAGCCTGGGCTACCTAGTGAGTCAGGACCAGCCTGAAGTTACAGAGTGAATCCCTATCTCAAAAAAAAAAAAAAGATGGATATAGAACTGGTATGTGGCTCAGTAGTACAGTCCTTGTATAGCATGTATGAGGCCCTGTGTTTGATCCTAAGCTCAGCAAAAATAAACAAACAAAAACTTGTATACCAAGCAAAAATTATGTACTCATTTTTTTTTTTTTTTTTGAGATAGCATCTCACTCTATAGCCCAGGCTGGTCCTGAACTCACTATGGAGACCATGCTAGCCTTGGATTCATGGGAGTCCACCCACCTCAGCCTTCCGTGTACTGGGATCGCAAGCGTGTGCCACCACGCCTAGTTTTATGTGGTGCTGAGGAATCAAACTCAGGGCCTTGCACTTGCAAGAGTCATGCTTTAACCACTGTGCCATTCCTCCAGTCCCTCAAATGCTTTTTAACAGAGAAGGCAAGAAGGAGAAAAAAGGGAAAAAAGATCTTCTTTACAGAAAGATCCCCACTAATAGAAGTTGAAGAAACAGTGAAACTTAAGAAAAACCCTTCTACTTAACCCCCAAAGTAAGAAAACACTTAAATGATGAAATATAATAGGTGATAAAACTATTGAAAAAAAAGGTGTTGGAATTGAATTATGTCCTCAAAAAAAAAAAAAAATTGGGAGTCCCAGACCTGGAATGTGCTGGTATTAGGAAACAGAGTTGCTACAGATGTAACTAGTCACCTAGGTAAGATGAGCTCACACTGGAGTGTGGTGGGCTAGTCCAGTAGGATGCTACCCTCTGGTAAGCTGGCCATGGGAAGATCCCGGCGCACAGGGAGAAGGCCGGGGAAGAAGGAAGCCAGCTGATGTGTCTCAGCTTTGCAAGCAGGGAACACCAGGCACTACTGGAAGCTGGAAAGGCGAAGCAGGATTCCCCCCTGCAAGTTTCAGTGGGAATATGGCTCTGCTGACACATTATTTTTCAATTTCTAGCCTCCATACAATACCATTTTACTTTTAAGCCGCACAATTTGGGAGTTTGGGGGATTTTTAGTAATGGGGATCCAACCAGGGCCTTCACACTGAGTTGTATCCTTAGCCCAGTTTTTAGTTTTTTAAATTTTGAGACTGCCTGTGAATCTCTAAGTTGCCTACCCTGGGCTTGAACTTGTGTTCCTCAGGGCTTCAGCTTCTCAGACTGCTTGTGTTTTAGGCCAGCACCCCCAGGCCTGGCTTTGTCAGTACTTGGTCACCACACCCCTAGAAACCCAATCCAGTAGAGAGTAAGACTGATGTACTAGCATCACCTCACACAGATAAAAGGTTGTGTTCCAAACAACAGATTTCAGTTACCATTTAACCAGGTGTCACCTTTGACTGTTACTAAGACCAGGATGGCCTGAGACTGTTACCTCCCAATTTGATACAGTGAGAGATGCACAATATCACTTTGACAGACCAATTGCAAGAGGAAATAGAGGTGATTTCTTTATGGCTTGACTTTGGATTGGCTTTGTTACTTGCATTTTCCAGCATAATGCTGAAGAAGTAACAGAGAGTGAGGTCTAAACCTAAGGCCTCAATATGCGCTTCCCTTTTCTTTTAGAACCTGCCTTTCCCTGGGCTAGCCTGCTCAGTGCGATAGATAACAGAAACCATCCCAGTGGACGCCATCCCAGCTTGGCCAGCCTCCAGTCAGTTTAACAGGTTACAGGAATGAGTCAAAAATCAGTTGAACCCAGCCTGGATCAACAGAACAACTTAGCCAATGGCTCTTATTATGTCACTGAACTGAAGGGGAGTCATTTGTTATGCAGGAATAATTGTTATGGTCATCTAAATAATGTTCTTGCTGTTAGTTTAAATGGATACTGATTATGAGGAAACCATCAGAAAACTTTACAGGGTGCATGATGGTTTGGGCCTGGACTGTCTCCCAAAAGCCTCGTGTATCTGGATGTTGTAGGTTATCTATAGACTGAGTGCTACTGGGGGTGGGACCTGACAGGGTGTGGCAGATGATTACTGGGAATGTGGCACCCAGAAGGATATATTGTTGCCCCGTCTTCTCCCCCAAGCCCTGATTCTTCCTCTTGTGATGCTGTGAGCAGCTGCCCTCTGCCAGACCCTTCCCACCACTGCCAGATGTCCATGAATGGACTGAGATCTTGTGAAACTGTGAGCTAAAATAAACCTTTCCTCCCTTAGGTTGTGGATTTGGGTATTGTGTCCCAGCAGCAGAAAAGTGGCAAAGATGATGTGGCTAAGACTAACACTGGCTTAGAAACAGTGAACGAGTTAGTGTCATGAAAACTGACAAAGCTGACAAAGCTGGGAGAAAGGGTTTTACTATAGGGTTTTCTCAACACTGGTATTAATGGACACTTAGACTAGGTAATTTTTTGTTATGTGGGGCTGTGAATTGCAAGATATATACAGGCATCACTGGCCTTATCCATTAGATGTCTGCTATCGATTAGATATGGTTTGTCTACCAGAGTTTTTTGTGCTGGAAGCTTTGTCAGTGTGGTGAGTTGAAAGGGATGGAACCTTTAAGAGAAAAACAAAAAAAGAACATGAACAAATATTTCATAAAGAAAATATGATTGGTGAAAGTTACTTGGAAAAATATTCAGCTTCATTAGTGTGTAGAAAAAAATGCAAATTGTATCTACATGCTAATATTTTTACTTATGAGTGACAAAAAGGTTTTCAATAAAATTTAGTTTTGACAAAGTTATAGTAGAACTTAATAATGATAGAAATGTCAACTGACAAGGCAAGCCTGGACTCCATAGTGAGTTCAGGTCCAGCCTGGGCTACAGAGCAGGACCCTGTCTCAAAAAAAAAAAAAAGAAAGAAAGAAAGAAAGAAAGAAAGAAAGAAAGAAAGAAAAGAAAAGGAAAGAAAAGAAAAAAGAAAAAGAAAGAAATGTTAATTGAAACAACTTGTGGGAGGGTTACAACTTGGGAATATCTCACCCAATCTTACATGTACACATAAAACAACCAGCAATTTCATTGAAAGGAAGTGATGCTACAAATAAAATTATACAGTTCTGAATGACAGTGTATATATGATATTTACAGAAACAGATTGTTTATGATAACAGTATACATGGCAATTATTTAAATATTCTTTGATTGGGCAAGATCATATAAATTTATTGTACATTTAGTGATTAAGAGATCTACATATGCTCTCATGGGAGTATTTCTAGTATTTATCAAATGAATAAAGTTAAGTACAGATCACTGTGGACACAATCTGCTCTATATAAAATGGTTGTGTACATTTGCATGTTGTATACATTTTGTATACCATCTTGTATACATTTCTATGTTTTTATGGAAAAATACACAAGAAATAGTTATCAGTGGGTGGAAAGAAACTGTTTCCCTTCCACTGTGAAGCATTTTAAAGTTCCATGTTTTTCATTTACTTTTTTTTTTTTTTTTCCTGCATTGGAGACTGACCCCAGGACCTTGTGAATGCTTGGCAAGGGCTTTATTGCTGAGCTACGTCCATATTCCTTTTGAATTTTTTTTTTCTCCTGTGACACAGGATCTCACTGTGTTGCCCAGGCTGGCCTTAAATTTGCAGTTCTCCTGTCTCAGCCTCCCATGCTTATGAGCACGCACTATTGTGCCTGGCTTTCGATTTATTTTTTTGCCACGGTCATGTGTAACTTTTACAACAACAACAAATCATGCAGATTGTGCCTTGAAACAACTTTCAGAATATCAATCGGCATCCCTTCTGTTCCTTCTGTGGAAAATATTTTAATGACAGAATCAGGATAAGGTGGTGTGCCGGTTGAGTTGTTTTTAGCTGAGGATGCAAATCTGTAAACGATGCTGAGCCATCTCAACCAGGATGACTTTTAGAACCTAGGAAGGCTACACGAGAGCAGTTAGCAAGTTCCTTAAGTAATTTCTGGTGATTGATCTGCTTACATGGCTCAGGCCCAGCCTTCAGCAAGATTCCTTTTTGGAAACCCAAAGTGGCCCAGCAAGGAGAAAGTCATCTGAGAAAACATTTTCTTTCTCCTTTGATTCCTCTGGAGTTTTTGAAATCAAAGATATAACTATGATTTGGAGATACTGAGATACGGAAAAATTTTACAAAGGCACCTGGATAATTCTCGCTCATGGTTGGTCCTCTTTCAAGCACCCGAGGTATTAATCTGAGAGGACAGCCTCTATCAGGGGAACATTTTTTTGTTCTCAATGAAGTGGCACACTCAGTTCCTGGTGCAGGCTCACATTAGTCATTTCTCAGCTGTATCTTGGGAAGAGAAAAATCTCAAATACTCTTGGCTGATTTCACAAGTAAACTAAAAGCAAGGCCTTCACAGTTCCCTCTTGTTTACAATTTTCAAGTCAATAAAACTTGTCTGTCCTCGTGGCTGTTTCCCCTAGATTGTGTTTATCTGTCTGCTGATGTACCTATCTGGCTCCACTCTCCTCGTGTACCCAGATTTACTGCCATCACATTGCAGGTGGATGTGGGGCCACACACCCTCCTGAGTTATTAAATCAGTGGTGTAATTTTTGTTTGGCACTTTACGATGCTAAGGCTATTCAGGGACACTGTTTAAAAAACACAGGTCAATGACCAAATTAGACTTGAGCTCTGATCAGAGGTTTATTTTTTAGGTTGTTTAGGGACATTAGATGAACGCACAAATCTGTGATTGTAGAGTTGCTATGAATACTTAAGATGCACATACGGGGATCATTATTGTAGATTGGTTTGTGACAGATGGCCCTGATTTAGTTATTTCCTCAAGAAGACACTTTGAACAATTATTGAAATGCCTCTCCTCTGTAATTACAATAATAATGATGATGATTTTGCAACTGAATATGCAATTCAGGGTGCATGCGCTCAACTACTGTTTTTAGCTTGTTTTTTTTTTGTATTGATGTCAGCTGCTGTTGTTAGGATAATAGAAGAAGAGGGAATCATTTATCTATTGAAGGTCAATGAACTACGTGAAGAAAAGTAATCTAGGGATCTAGGGCCAATACAGGAAGTTATTAAAAATAATTATTATAGTACTTAAGATGTATTAACTATGGGCAAGTTGTTGTTATTGTTTGTCTTTGGAGAGAAAAATACATTTTTAGTACTTATCTGCTTTTAAAGTTAACAAGATTTTTTTTTTAAGAACTGAGGATAGAACCCAAGAGCACTCTACCACTGAGCTGTACTTCCAGTCCTTTTTAAATTTTTATTTTGAAACATGGTCTTGCCTGGTTGCCTGGACTTGCTTCAGACTTGCAATCCTCCTGCTTCATCATCCTGAGAACCTGCAGTTAAAGGTGTACACCTGGTACACCTGGTAAACTAGCTTGTTTAGTAATTAGAAATACCTGGCAATGAATTTTTTTTTTTTGGATTAGCTAAAAAGGGAGCTTAAAGTGGTAATGAAATAAAAGGGAGAGGGAAGAGAACAGAGTGAAAGAGAGAAGATGCCGAAATAGGAAGACCAGGGTAGCAGTGACAGGGAAACAGGGGTAAGAGACACAAGAGAAGGGTGGTGAAGGGATGGGATGGAGGGCAAGGGAAGGGACGGCCAGGTAAGAAGAGAGGAGAGAAAAAATGGGTAAAAAGATTAAGTTTGGAGAGTTTTTCTTTTGTTTTGGTGTGGATTTGTTGGTGCTGGGGGTGGAATTCAGGGCCTTCATGCTGACCTACATCCCCAGCCTGTTGTTTGTTTGTTTGTTTTCTTTGTTTTGAGAGAAGGTCTTACTCTGCAGTCCAGGCTGGTCCTGAGCCCGTACCCACCTGGAACTCATGGCAATCTTCCTGCCTCAGCCTCCCAAGTGCTGGGATTACAGGCATGTGCCACCATGCCCAGCTTTATGTGGTGCTGGGGAATTGAACTCAGGGCACTGAAGCTTGCTAAGCAAGCACTTAACCACTGAGCTATTCGTTCCTCCTCCCCCTGCCCATTGTTTAGTTTTGATTTTGAGACAGGGTCATACTAAGGCACTAAGTTACCTAAGCTGGGCTTGAACTTGCCATTCTCTTGCCTCAGACACCCAGGGTGCTGGGATTACAGGTACTAGTCACCGAGCCTGGCTTGGAAGATTAAAAAAAAAAAAAAAAGCTTTGATGCTTGTTTCTAAGATCAACATGGAGGTCTCTGCTGCATGCTACTGACATTTATGCTATCATCTCCAGTTACCCATTTTCTTAAAACTATTCCTTCCACACAACTCTACATAATTGTAGACCTGGTGGATGATGTGGGAAAGTCAATATGGAGCCCTTCCAAAGGGCATGTGTAAGCTGGCAGCCTTTGTGGAATTGGGCTCTGTGATGTTGACTTCTCTGGAAGAGCATCTAATGAAGGGGGCCACTAGTAGCCTCCTGCCTTTCTATTAACTTAACCTAATGGGCCAGTTTTCAATCTTGACTGCACTTAGAAATCTCTGTCTCTCTCTCTTTCTCTCTCTCTCTCTCTCTCTCTCTCTCTCTCTCTCTCTCTCTCTCTCTCTCTCTCTCTGGCGTACGTTCGCCCAAGCCCCACATTTAACATGCAGGTGAGGTGTGGGGAATTTTATAATTTCCCCAGGTTGATTCCAGCACACAGCCAAAGACACAGATCCCTGCTTGTAGGCTTTTGCTCTGAATGTGTTCACAGAGAATCTCACTATAATGCTGGCTATAATTTTTAGAATTTATTTTTACTTTTTCCTGAGACAGGTCTTGCTCTGTAGCTCAGGCAGGCTGGTTCTGAATTCATTATGTGGCCCAAGTTGGCCTCAAACTCATGGCAATCCTCTTGTGTCAGCTTCCTGAGTGTTGGGATTACAGGTTTATGCTACATTGTGCTTGACTTTTATCTTGGCCAATAAAAATAGTGACTTGAAACTTAGGTTGGATAAAATTGAAGTTCTCAATGTTTGTGCTTTATATTTAGTAAAGGGCATCAATATACATGGTGAAGTTGGGCAGACTAGATCATTTTGAGCTTATCTGGGAAGAAAATAATTCAAAATTATCAATGTCATGTGAAAGTCCTCTTTATTTATTGATTGATTGAGACAGGTTCTTGCTCTGTAGCCCAGGTTGGTCCTGAATACACTGTGTAGCCCAGGCTAACTTTGGACTCATAGCAATCTTCCTGCCTCAGCCACCCGAATATGTGGATTGCAGGTATGTGCCACCATTCCTGGCTTTAGGTGGTGCTGGGGAATTGAAGTCTGGGCCTTGCTAGGACAGTGCTTTAACTGCTATGCCATTCCGCCAGCCCAGAAAGTCCTCTTTAAAAAATTTGCAATGGAGAAATGATTTAACTTGATTCAAACAGTCTGCAGGTATCTGGTATCATTTTAATGGAAAGCCTCTTTTGACCTCTGAGAGATCAGGGATGTTGGAGGAACTAGGGGACACAATTTGTAGCTGCTGGTGCTTCTGCTTCTTTTCTTAAAGGTACTGAAATTTGAACCTAGAGCCTTTGTACTGAGCTTCATTCTTAGATTTTTTTTTTTTTAACTTTGACAGTTGTTGCTAAGTTGCTGTGTTGCCCGGACTGGATTCAAGCTTGTGATCCTTTTGCCTCAGCCTCCCAAGAGTGCTGGGATTACAAGCAGGTGCTACCTAGGCCCAGCTCTTAATTTCTCTTTTCTTCTTCTTTGTTGTACTCCACTGTCGGGCTTATCCCTTGTCACCCTGGGCAGCCCTGTGTCCCCTTGCTCTCTGACCTACTGCCTAGGTTCTCTTCTCTAGTGTGGACACACCTAGAATGTACTATGACCAGGCCACTCCCCAGTTCCCTGCTTCAGTAAGTGACATGCAGACATTTAAATTGCCAATCACCTGTGCTAATATTGGAACTGGGAATAAGGAGAGGAGAAATCTGTTCCCAATCAGCCTAGTCTTTTGCCTGTTAGGTAACATATATGTATTTCCATGTATAGTATAATGGTTTACATGTAAAACAGGAGGAAAAATGGGATTGCTCTGATAGACCCATGGGGGCCAGAAGCTATAGGACTATGGGGTTATCTCTATGATTCTACTATATTCTAGGAATAGTTTGTCATTAAGAATTATATTTGGCCTGTGGCTTTACAGAAATAATACTGTTACCACCAGTACCACTACTGTTTCATATACTACTCCCTCCTGAATGTATAGTAATTCACTTATGACCTGATTGGTTGATGTGAGCTCCTTTATAGCCAGGTATATTCCCAGCATCTGGAACATGGCAGGTGCCCAGGAAGTATTTGCTGAATGAATGGATGAGAGTTCAGCTGATAGAAACAACGTGAGCTGCAGTAAGCAGGATGAAGCAGGAGAAATGAGAGGAACCCCTTCACGAAGCTGCGCTGCCTCTGGCTGTGAGGACGCCACAGACGCACAGAAAGATTGTAACTTGAGGCTCTCCCTTAAACTCAAACATTTCTACCCAGAGAGCTGGGATACTTTTTTTTTTTCTGAGCAAATTTCACTCTTCCCTAAAGGCCTTTTAGTTCCAAATACACTAGGAATCAGTGTTAATTACTTTCTTGAAAGATCATTTTGTCCGTTTCATTTAGATGCAGGAATTTGCAAAGCAGTTGACAGTTCATCCATTGCTGTGTAGTGTCCAGACGTTTCCTGGGAGTTCTGCCCACCTGCTACACAGCTGGCAGTGTCTGACAAATCAGGGTATGTGCTCCACTGGGATTAACTTGGAACCAGGGGCACTTTGTTGTGTCTGAGACTTACAAAATTTGGAAAGAGTGGAGGCCAAGCCCTACTTAATTTATAAAATAAAGGTGCAGTCACTCATAAATGGAGAGTTAGCAGATGCTTCAGGATCACCTAGTCCACACTGGTTGGATGAAGAAATCACCTCTGTGGCTGGTTCATTGATGAGGCTGGTAATGGGAGGGCCAGATCTAGAATCTATGGTCTTTGTGTCTTGTCAAACTGTGAGCTGGTGTCCTCTGGATTTATCCTGGTGTGAAAGTAAACGTTTCAGATACTGTTTGTTTCTTATTGAAGGCTTTTTCCCTGGCCAGAGACTTCTTGATGCTCCTTCACACATGCTTCAAGGTCATAGCCCAAACCAAAATGTTTACCAAAAGAGAGAGAGAGAGACAGACACTTTGAAGTTCCACTTAGAAGAGGAACTGTTGCCAGCTCCTGCACTCCCTGTGCCTCAGCTCCAACCCAGCTCAGCAAAACCAAGCAAGGGATAAAGTGGTCCCTGGAACCGGGAGTTTCTTGGTTTGGACGCCAGTAGGAAAACAAATGAATTCTGTCTGGTTTCTCCAGCAGGCTGAGGCTACTGCTACTGCCACCTCCTGGGAGAACACAGACCTCACGTCACATCTGAGGCTTGTCTCAGCGTTTGCCTGTGACCTGGGAGAAGTGCTCACGGGGCCAGCCTGGCATTCCCTTGTTGTAGAGAATAAGAGATAGCCCCTTGCTCAGCAAATTTTTTTTTCATTTGTTCCTTTATTTTGTTGTTGTTTGTTCGTACTGGGGGTTGAACACAGAGCCTTCACGCTGAGATACATTCCCAACTCCTTTTTATTGTTTATTTAAGACAAAATCTTGCTAAATTGGTCAGTTGCTCAGGCACTTGCTCAGGAACTTGTGATCCTCCTGCTTCAGCCTTCCAAAGTTCTGGGATTACAGGACTGTGCCACTGGGTCCAGCTTATTTGTTCCTTTTTGGCAATGTTATGCTTAAAGGAATGATGTCAGGGGGTCTGGGAATGTAGCTCCATAATAGAGTGCCTGCTTAGCATGTGCTAGGCCCTGAGTTCAATCCCCACCATTACCAGCACCAAAAAAGAAAAAGAAAGAAAAAGACATGATTTCAGTGTCATATATCAGAGGTTTTAACTTTCTGCACCTCAAATTCTGAAGTAATTGTGTGAATGCATACAGTTGAGAATTTTATAATAGAAGAATGTATGAACTTGTTGAATCTTGCCCTCCAAGAACCTCAGTTTACTTGTGAGGCTGTCGTGATGGTTAAGATGTAATGGTTAATTCATGTAAGTTTCTGGTATGCAAGAAATGCTCAGTGGGCATTATAATGAGGCCAATTTATTTTTATAATCCCCTTGCTGATTTTGTTCATGTACAGACCAAACAAATGAATTGACAGTCCCTGTATCTGAAATTCTGGCCACTCTTCTAACTTACGCAAACTCCGTGTGTGTGTCTCTGTGTGTGTTATAAACTACTGAGAAGAGATATTCAGGGGAAACTAAGATTCAATTCAGGAAATATTGTGACTATCAAACTACTATATTATAGTCACAAAGGATTTAAAGAACGTAGATGTAGATCTCAAAAAATTTCTGCTAAGTGCATTAGAGAAAAGTGACTAAGAATTAAACACATGGCTTCTAATTTCAGATCTGCAGAGAGCTCAGCTGTATACATGACCTAGGCAGGACAGTTAATGTATTTGGGTATTAGATTCTTCATCTGTTGAATGATACTTTGGTATTTTTTATTTATAGCTGAGCCTGCCTAGAAGATAGCATGTTGGCTGAGGAGCTGCACCTCACCTGTCCTAACCACTGCAGGCTGTGAAAGGGTCCATGAAGACTGAGTGAACCTGGTAAGCAAAAGTGAGACCTTTATGGACTCTGAAGTCTGAAGGCTTTTTTCCCTTGTTCAATGAGCTATGGGTCTTGTTTAAATCAGTCACGTTCCTATAGCCTACTTTAGGGGGGTTGTTTCAATCCTTTGCTATGGTTTGAATGTTTGTGTTGCCTCCAAAATAAATATTGAAACTTAATTCCCAATGCTATAGTTTTCAGACGTGGAGATTTTTAGGAGAAAATGGGATTATGAGGGCTCCACCCTCATCCTGGGATTAGTACTCTTAAAAATGGGCTGCAGGGAACTCGCTAGGCTCTCCTAGTGTCCTTCCGTCTCTTCAGGCACACGAGGACACAGCATTCCTCTTCTCTGAAGGATGGACCAACAAGGCCTCATCTCTGGAAGGGCAAAGGTTGGGCCCTCAGTGGATGCTGGACCAGCTGGCATCTAGGTCTTCAACTATCGGCCTGTAAAGCTGTGAGAAATAAATTTTGCTTTATAAATTCTCTTATCTCCGGTATTTTGTTATAGTAGTATGTGAACTAACTAGTAAACAACCATAAAATCCCTTCTTGAGCAATGGAAACCATATACTTTTGCCCTTAGCCAACTGGTATGTTCTTTGCCTGAACATAAATAACTTAACCTGTGGTTTGCTTTTTTACTTTGGTGGCCTTTATTATTTGTTTATGGACAATAGTTTATATTTGAGTAGTCTTTTCTTGAATACTAAATCTCTTCCCTTATATTGACGTATTTGAGAATGTGATCAAAAAAGATGGGCTTTTGAATCAAAGAGGTTTCACCACTATTCCTGTCTAATTGTATCTCCTTGAAACATCATTGTATCAATTGTCTTAGTTTCTGCCTGGGCTTTTTTTCTTTTTATCCATAGCTCGCTCTTTCTCATTTGATAGGTTTTTAGCTCCAACAGTACCATCTTAGAGAAGCTTTCTTTTACTATCCAATCTAAAAATTACCATGGTTTAGTCCCTTTTTAACATATGGCACACAATAAAATGACATAATTGAGTTATATTTGTTACCTGTTGTTTCATCAGAAGGTAAGCTCTGTAAAGTAGGCTTAACTGTTACTCATGTCTTCCTAGAATCTAGGACAGGGCCTAGCACATCATACCTTTGCATCTTTCTTATAGCAAAAGACAGTAGGTGACAAAAGCTCAAAGACAATCAGTTTTTCTTTGAGGGAAGCATTTAGTAGGGAGGCACACTGAAAGGGCCTCTTGGGGATGATGATATGGCTGGACTGCTAGAGCTGTTGTGCCAACCCAGCAGCTGTTGATCCCTGAAAAATGGCAGTCTACTGGTGACCGTCCTGTTTTCCATGAGGGTATGACTACATCCTCATCTTTGAAGTGCAAGGGAACTCGAGACAGTGCACCGTCTGCTTTCAGGCCATTGCCACGTATCCTTACCATACATCATCTAAAGTCCAGTGTGACAGGTAGATGAGGGGAAGGCATACCTAGAGGAGACTGGAGAGTCTTAGCTATTAGCAGCTTCCTGCAGATTTTGAAATTCACTTCCATTTTATCTTAACACTTATATTGATTTTGAGTTCAATATCATGACATACCTGTCTGTATTTATGTTAACCTAGGAATGCTGTAAATTATTTTAGATTTGTACAATTTGTGCTATAGGAGAGCCACACTATCCTTAGTCTGTATATGCTGCAGAGTAATCATACCTCAAGAATACATATCTGCAGCCTGAGAAGTTTTGGCATTCTTTTCCCTTTGCAGTGCATAAGTCTGTGGTTCATATTTTCTCTTAGCACCATTCATTCATTCTTCAGTAAATATTTACTGACCATCCATTATGTGTAAAGATGATAATAAACATACAGATACAACTGTGAACATGCTGTGTATGACTCTTATCTTTATGGGAGTTACTCTTAAGGAGAAAGACAAAGAGGAAACTGATGCATATCATCATGTTAGGCTAAGGAGGGAGAACTAAGGAAAATGCAAAAAAAATGTTATCTCAACTGAAATAGGTGGTATGGAAGATTCCTCAAGAGCAAAATAATCTTCAGAATGAGCAAGAGTTAGTCAGATGAAATAATGGGGGAAATAGTCCAGGACAGTTTTAGACTGAGCCCTGGAAGGAGAGAGACCCCAGGTCATAAAGGCAACAATTCAGTATGCTATTTGGTATTGCTAGAGTACAATGCCAAGGAGACTCAAGAGGAAGTTTGAGAGGGAAATACTACAGGGCCTCTGTTAAGCAGCTTAGAATAAAACAAAGTCACTGAAACATTCTCAACTTAGGGGGAAAAAATATGATCTCCCAATGCTATGGACTGGATCCAGGGCATTGAGCACACTGGGCAAGCATTCTACTCCTGATCCAAACTCTCAGCTCTTGACCAGGAAAACTTGGAAGAATCCTGCCTTGGCCTCTTGAGTATCTGGGTTTACAGGTGTGAGTCACCATGCCTAGTTCCTGTGTGTGTGTGTGTCTCTGTGTGTGTGTTTACAGATTGCTCAGGAAACATAATTCTATGTCTGGGAAAAATTACTATTAGTACTTATTAAGGTAAGTGGTGGTATTAGCAAATTTTGAGCCTCAAACTAATTGTGTTGAGTCTCCAACTTAATCTTCTCCCCCTTTAAATTATCCTCCCCCCCCCCCAAATAACCTCAGATTATCTCTGAACAAATATCCCCAGACCCTTTTCTGCTCTCTGACAGTTCCTTAACTTGGGTCACTCAGGCTGCGACGTTCTCTCAAGGATCAAAGACTTTTCTGACATGGTGCAACATGCAGAGCACAAAGAATCTTAAAGGTTAACGTTCAGTGGCCTTTCTATAAGGAATACAGAATATATTCCTAGCTGAGGCAACTATTAAATGTCCTCCTTAGAGAGACAGGAAGTCAGGAAAGACTGGAGGGAGGTTGACACAGATATGGTCATAAGTGATGAAATTACAATTATTGATTCACCTGGTATTCACTGAGAAACTCTTTGCTTGGGTTTTTCCATCAGCTGAAGATAAGGATACCATCCCAGCTTTCAGAGGTCTAATCTCTCAGACAACGAGCGCCACATACTATGGTAACTGCAGTGGTTAAACCAAGGAGCAAATATGCCTAACCCCAACAAACCAGCGCTAGATGAGAGGATTATCTAAACTTGCTGTGTATTGAAACTAAACGGTCTTCTGCGGTAAGACGCCGGAATGATGCCCATACAAGTGTTCAGAGCACAGGGGCTGCTATTCCCTGCCCCAAGAAGGTGTGGTCTCTTCTCTCCTCCTCTTTGAATTTTGGGACGCGTTACTGTCAGAATTAAAAGCGGGCGAATTCACCAACAGCAAAACGGCCCATTTTTCTGGCCTGTGGGTGAGCAAACCGATGCCCCAAGATTAGCTCA
Source organism: Ctenodactylus gundi (assembly GCA_004027205.1). Classification (NCBI taxonomy): domain Eukaryota; kingdom Metazoa; phylum Chordata; class Mammalia; order Rodentia; family Ctenodactylidae; genus Ctenodactylus; species Ctenodactylus gundi. The sequence goes on along the minus strand of PVKB01006131.1, from coordinate 27,412 downwards.
CAAGAAATGTTTACAGTGAAGAAATGTTTCACAGACTGAAAACAGAACGGATGCACTCGTATTTCCTTTGCTTGCCTACCCGAGCCCCTAAATCGCGGCGACAAACTCTTCTCACCCCAACTCCGGCACAAAGGCGGTAGGTAATCGCCGTCCAGTTCTCCTCAGGGGTTTTCCCTTAATGGATTTGTAAGCTGCCTCAGGCGGAGGTTTCCAAGGTCGCAAAGGCGTCCCTGATTTTCCCTCCGCTCCATAGGACAGTTTCCTTTTGTACTACTCTTGTCTTTGTCTTTACCTGGGCTGGTAAGAAGAGACTTTGCGTCCGTCCTCTCCACGCCTCACGGGAAAGCTCGGCAAGTGCTCACACCTCGGCTTGGGTCGGTCTTCCGGGCGGGGGCAGCGCGGGAACTCCTGGGATGGGGACCGCGGGCACAGGCGCCCGGGTGGCAGTGCGGGCCGCGGCTCCTTTAAGAGCAAGCCACGCCCCCTCCCTCCTCCCGGCGCAGTCGGCGGTCGGTGGCGGCCGCTACGGTGCTGACAAGATGGCGGCTGGCGGGGCTGTAACCGCGGCGCCCGAGTGCCGGCTTCTGCCCTACGCGCTACACAAGTGGAGCTCCTTCTCCTCCACCTACCTTCCCGAGTAAGTGCTGGGACCCGGACTCGTCCTGCGCGTCTCTCCGGAGCAGGCCCGGAGGGGCACGGGGTGGCGGGGAGGCCGCGGCGCCGAGAGGCCCAGGCGGGGCCTGCGAGGGGGACGCGCGGCCTCCGCAGTCCCGGCCGGCTACCGGGAGCGCCGGCCGGCCCGGCCCGAGAGGCGCGGGTCCCGAGCAGCCCCGGGAGCGGGCGCGGAGGCCGCGGGCGGCGCGGGAGGGGGGCGCGCGGCGGCGCGGGGCAGTGAGGCCCGAGCTCCGCGAGGGGTCGCGGAGGGCACTAGCCAGAGGGGCGGCCGCCGGCGGAGAGCCGCGAAGTTAGGGGATCCGCCTGCATCCTGGCGACGGGAGGAGTGGCGGGACTGGCGGGGCGCACCTGGTGTTGGGCGCAAGTTCGGGAGAACGACAGCGAGTCGGTAGGAGGAACGTTAGAGCCGAGGTGTGACCTGTGCCGGCCGATGACCTGGAGGTGGTGGACTCTCGGAGCACAGGCGGGTCCCAGCTCAGAAACTCGCGTGTACACAGGAAAGCCTGGCGCGAAAGAGTGTAACTTCTGACGCCTGTTCGGTCTGGATCCCCCCTGTAAGTGTTAAAACCGACTTCGTTTGCGTTACCACTCGTATTTATTACATAGAACATGCCTTTTTTTTTTTTTTTGGTAGCCGATTTTATCCTCAGCTTATCCTTGGATATCTATATATAGTTTTACAGACGAACGAAGAAACTGGCTTACCAGAGGTTAGGACGTGCACATCCTGGAAAGCGCTCGTTGGCACCGGGGCTCTTATCTGTGTCACACGCGCGTAGATGGTTTTATGAACAAAACATGTGATCGAGTCATGTAGTTATATGTTACCATACAAGCAGAATGACTAGATCTGTGTGCTCCGCCTGTATTTCAAAAGTTACGTTTTCCGAAATTTGACATCTGTAGGCAGTTCAGTCAAGAATCACAAAATGGAGCCGTCGGTAGCCAAATCTAACTCTTTTGGCTCCTAGCCCGGCCTCCTCTTTACCAGGTATTGAGTAGGATCTGGCTCAGCGAAGGGTGCCAAGTGACCTGTGGTCCAAGCGAAATTATGTTGCCCGTTGGTGTCTCTTGCGTGGCCGTGCCCCTGACTGATCCTGGAACCCAACTTGGAATTTGAGGGTGAGCCAGGTACACCCTTTAGATGAAGTTGAAATGTGGACCTTAGGTTCTTGACCTCGGATTTTTCTAGACAGACTTGCCTTTGATCCTGAGATGTTCAGCATTGTCTCTGTCTAGTTAGGATCACGGTCATTTGGGAATTGAGGTGCTGGTGTTTGGTCTAATACTTGTAAAGGTACTTCTTTAATCTTGAGTTAGACTTTATCTGTGCCATTCCTTTAAACTTCTGGTATGGGTGTGAGACTTAGTATCACCTGTGTCAAGTTAGCTGATGTAAAGGTGATGTTTTAAGCAAGAGTGCGTTTCATGTGGGAAATTACTTGATGAGAAAGCAACTTTACTCAGATTTGTGTCTTTTATCCTGGCCCCCTGTTTGAAGCAGAGAGAAACTAGTTTTGGAATTAGAAGCCAACTGCTTGAAGTTGGAGGAGTCCATTGCTATAATTTCCCCAAATGCATTGATAAAATAGTATTTGAGACATACAAAGCTTTCAAACATTTGCATTTATTGTGTTTTATTTAATCTTAAAGATCCTGTGTTGAATGTGGCTTTTAATGTGCTGCTATTATAATTGAAGAGTAGTTTTAGCTTCTCTTTGAAGGAATAGAGAATATTATGGAGCTTGAATTTGAGAATCTTGTGGCTGCAGGCTGGTGTGTGCAGTGACTACATTGTAAAACTCTTGGTCCTGAATTTCTCTTAGTAAGAATGTTACAACGTTGTATCACAAGAATATAAGAAAGGGATTGACTTTCTTTTCCTCAAAATATCTTGTAAGGGTTTTGCTGCATCTTCACTGACCGTGAAAGTTTTTATACTTCTGTCATTTTACTGACTTTCTTAAATGTATGATTTTATGTATAGGTATTTGTTGTCCATGTCCAAAGTTGCAAATATTTATTGGCAAAACTAGGCATTTTGGCTATACTAAAACACTGACAAAAATGGTGAGCACTTAGAACTTTTACAGGCTAGGCTCCATCATGAATATTTTAAGCGTTTTAACTCACATATTTCTGTCAGTAATCCTACAAGGAGGAAACAGGCATGAAAAGGTTAATGCTTGCTAAAGATTGTACAACTACGTAGAGTGAAGGTTTGAACTCATGAAGTCTGACTCCTTAGTTTGTGGTCTTGACTATAGAAAACCATTTCTTCTGCATGAAGATGTAATGGAATCAAATTTTCATGAATTCTTCTGTTAAAACTTGCATTTTGGTTGTTTAAAGATGTGAAGTTATGGTAAAAAAAAAGATCTCTGTTGTTTTTCTAAGGACTTAAGACTTTTTTTTCCTTCCCAAGGTGAAAAAATTTCCTTCTTAATGTTTTAAGGTTTACTTAAACCTTAAAAATGTCAAAGCAGATCTAGTTATAGATGACACATTTTTCCTTTGAAAGTAAGAAATGGCCTTTTTTTGCCACTGTGCTTAAAAGAGGTTGCTTATATTTTTGCCTTTTTTCTAAAACTTATACCTAATTTGGAAATTAAGAGAAATATATTTGCCAGGCAAGGTGACTCATGCCTGTGATTCCACCTACTAAGGAGGTGGAGGCAAGAGGATTTTAAGTTCAAGTCCATCCTGGGCAACCTAGTGACAGCCTGCAACAATATAAAAAAATAAAAGAAAAAGGACTGAGGATGTATCTTAGTAGTAAAGCCTCCCCAGGTTCAATCCCCAATACCACAGGGGCACAAAAAATGATATTTATATATTTAAATAGTAAGTTATGGAATTGTATACTATATGTCAAAGTATTTACATATACTAATTCCTATACTCAAATGCTTATGGTTGAGGTGGGTGGGTATTGTATTACTGGGATTCAAGCCCAAGGCCCTCTCATTGGCTCCATCAGCCCATTTTTACTTTCGATTTTGAGATGAGTCTACATCTCTAAATTACCCAGGATGGACTTGAATTTACGATCCATTGTCTTCAGCCTCCCAGCTTGCTGGAGTTAAGTAGACCAGCACCACTGAGCCCTGCTTCAGGTGTTTATGTTGTAGCTAATAATGATGCTAGCTGGTTTATTGAATGCTGTTTATAGGCAGAATGCTTTTTGTATAATCTTTTGTTTAATCTTTAGCACTCACCTGAAAGATTATTAAATATATCTGTTCCTGCAAATGTGGAAGCTGAAGACCATACTTGTTGTGCATACAGTTTTCAAGAGACTGGGCAATTTCTTGTATTTAAGACTATCACCACATGCCCTTAATAATAATCACCACTTATTGAACACCTTGTATTCAGATTTTCTGCTGAGTACCTAGCATGAGTTCTTGGATTTAGTCTTAACAGAAACTGTGTATAATCATTTTTATCATTATATTTTATACCTAGGTAAATTGAGGTTCAGAGAGTTGCTCAGTTCTGAGAGATGAAATTGTAGGAGATAAAATTCTGACTTTGGGCCTTTGGACTTGAATTACAAATTCTGCTCCATTATTTTACCTGACTGCTGTGTGCTAAACTGAGAATATGGATAAGATGCATTCATTGAGCAAGGGAAAGATATTTAGGTGTATTTTATTTTGATGCTTAAAGTTTTAATGTATTAATATGAAGACTGGGAGAAACTTTGAAAGTGTTTTTACATACCAGGTATATTCACTGATATGGATTGATTCTTTTTTACATATTAGCAAATGACTTACTTTAAATGCTAAAATTTGCTAGGATTGTTAGATTTAATTTAACTCTTTAGCAGCTAATTTTAAATTTCACATTCTCAGAAACAAAATCTTTTATCCTTTGAAGATTATTAACTATTATATATTACTCTAGATCTTTTATGTTTATTTGTATTTCCTAATTTTGTATTGTCTTCTGTTTGCTCCGTAATATATAGGCTTAACATTCCTAATCCAAAAACTTAAAATCTGTAAAACTCTAAAACCTGAAATCCTTCAGTTTCAGGTTTAAAGTATTTTGGATTTTGGAGCATTTCAAATTTTGTGTTTTGGATTAGAGATTCTCAACAAAGTTTGTGAAACTATTTCAAGATCTGAAAGACTCTGAAATCTAGAACACATTTATTCTAGTTATTTTGAGTAAGAGACATTTAATCTGTACAATAAGTACTTCCTTATGTTACTGTTCTTTTATATGTTCACTTGTATGAGTCTGCTATATTCCATGTAGTGACTTTGCCATTTTATTTACTTTCTCCAGGGTATTGAACATGTAGACTCCCTGGTTTGTTTTTATTTTTGGTCTGGTTTTGTTGCTGTTGTGAATAATGGGATAGTTTGCCTTATAGGAAAAATTTAGAACTCATTAGTTACATGTTCTAGATGTTTAATTGCTGATTAAAGGTGCTGGCTTACTTTTCCTTTTTTTTTTTTTTTTTTGAGGCCTGGTCTCTCTCTGGAGCCCAGGCGTTGGCCTTGGACTCTTCAGCAGGCAATCCTCCTGCCTCAGCCTCCCGATTGCTGGAATTAAGGTCATGTTTATGTTGTGCTGGGAAATTGAACTTGGATACTTAGCACTAGATGTAGCTTGCAGGCAAGTGCTTTAACCACTGAGCCATTCCTCCAGCCCCACCCCCCACTTCTTGGTTTTTGTAGACAGAACCCTGGGACATCCAGGCATTATCCTTAGTTAGTTTGAATTAAAGAATGTGGTTTTGATCAGAGACAGTTCTATAGAGGTGTCTAGAGAATGCTTAGATAATTCCAAAATGGTGTAGCTCCTGTATAAATTTGTTTTGTTTCTCCTATCCTTTCATTTTGGCTTTAAATGAATTTTTTTTTTTATTAATCACATACATTTGAAAAGTAGAATATATCTATGGGATTTGCTATATATTTGGTCTACAGATAATGGTTGTTGCACGTGTTTGAGAATTCCTTATAATCATTGCAAAGGCTCCTACAACTCTCACGGTGTGAATTACGGGTCTGGGGTATGCAACTGTGTGGAAATTGGCTATGATCATGCCCTTTCTTTTTCTCCATTTTGTCTGCTTACCCTGAGATTAGACACTCATCTAGCTTGAGTACTGGCCACTGAAAAGTTCTGGTGCATTCAGTCTGGGAATTTTAGAACTTTGGAAAAATAGATACTGAGAAGGAAATTAAAAACTAGAATTTCAGTTTGCAGAAGTGGCTCTTAGAGTTAGATATCTGTGCCTTTTAGCAAATTATGATTCTCTTCTGGGCATCATCAATTTTATTTAGAAATATTTTTCTCTTGATCAAATGATGAGAGATTTTATAAAATTTTTTTGGCAGATGGGAAAATGGCTGTATGATTTGCAGTAAGCTTTAGGTAAATATGGTAGTTTTTGTCATAAATGATTTTTGAGCCTGAAATAGAGACTTTGTAACTTTTATTGGAAGATAAGATACATTTCAGCTGTTTTTAGCCAAATGTCAGGTAACTGTTGTACTTGAGTTATTCAGAAATCACCTTCAGTAGCTGGGCATGGTGGCACACACCTGTAAAGCTAGCTACTTGGGATGGTGAAGCAGGAGGATGGTAGTTGGAGAGCCCAGCTTGGATTATGAGTGAGACCCTGTCTCAAAAAAAAGGGAGGGAGATATAGAAGCCCAGTGTACACATATCCCTAGTACTGGAATAAAAGGTATCTTTAGAAGTTACTTTCTAGATTTTATTTTTATATGTATAGCTGTTGTATAAGCATTTTAGTACCTGTAAATATTTCAAAGAATAAGCAATTAAGAGTTGAGATCTCTGATTATTACTACTTTGTAATGTCAGTTGTCAAAAATCGATGGTAAAGGGCTTTAAAGATGAAAATTTTAAAAATTTCTACATCTTAACAGGTTAAATTTTAGGATGATTGGTGTGTGTGTGTGTGTGTGTGTGTCTGTGTGTCTGTGTTCTTTACCACATAATTTCTGAAGACATTCTGTGAGTGGTTAGTTTCTGATATCATTGTTCATCTATGGTCAAATAAGCTGTGAGAAAATGAGCAATACAAAAATATATTAATCTGGAACACTTTTTGAAAAATAGGTTTTAATATTAGTACACTTGGGTAAAATATTTTTCTTGAAAAGTTCTATGTGAAGGCTGAGGATATACCTCAGTGGTAGCGTACTTGCCTAGTATGCAGAAGGCCCTGGGACAATTTCCAGCACAACATAAGAAAAGGGTATGCACATAGTGAGTACTGGATTAGCCTAGGCTACCGAGTGAAACTCTGTCTCAAAGAAGACCAAAAAAAAAGACTTGTCTCAAAATCAAAATTAAAAAATGGGCTGGGGTTGTAGCTCGGTGGGAAAGTCCCAGGCTCGATCTCCAGCACTCCCCTCTGCTCACAAAAAAGCAAGTTAAAAAAAAGGCTTCCAGAGGAAAGCTCACGGGGACCTGAACATCTGACTGAATGGAGCTGGGAGAGGACAGAGCACACAACAACAGGAGAGGAGGCGGTGGGCGTGTCAGAAATCCTGAAGTCACATCGGAAGAGGAGAAAAGAAGCAGCCGACTCAGCGCGTCCCCAGCAGCCGGCATCCACAGATCACAAACAAGTTCCAAGGCCAGAACCTCGGCCCCGAGGTAAGCACAGATCCGAATAAGTGGGAATTATTGGCAGCGGGTGGCCCCAGCCTCAGAAGCACCAACCCGTGGGTGTGTGTACTACAAATGCAGCGTGCGCTCCCCCTAGAAAAGGCCCCAGGATCCCAGATCAGAAAAGGGGCTCAACAGCCGTCGCAGGCAGTGACATCAGCAGGAGTCGTTCTCTTTCCTGTGAACCAGAGACAGTTAGAGGTAGCAGAACCATGGGGAAATGTGGTAACAAATCTTATACAAAACAATCTGACTCCCCAGGGGAGGGTGCAAGGGGTGCTGAAATTGCAGAACCCAAGGAAGAACCCAAGGAAGAAATGGGCAAGAAGGATGGTGACTTATAGGCCCAGATAGTAAGTGAACTAAAGCTGGAATTAAAGCAGGAAGCAAAGCAGGAAATAAAATAGACAGCGCAAGAGCTACAAGAACACTTAGCTAAGCAAAAAGCAAGCCTTGAAAAGAAATTAGAGGAGACCAAAGAAGAAATGGGGAAGTGCAGTTACAAATCTACAAAAAGACCTGAAATCCCAGGAGATGAAGTCAGGGTAAATAAAGATGAATATGGCAAAAATGATGGCAACTGCTGGGCCCAGAAATTCAGTGAATTAAAACAGGAATTATGCAGGAAATAAAACAGACAGCAGAAGAGCTACATCAATACATAGATAAGCAAAAAGCAAGCCTTGAAAAGCAACTAGAGGAGACCAGAGAAGAAATATACCAGAAGATAATGAAGACAGAAGAAATTAGAGAAGTACACAATAGAGATATAGAAAAATTGAATGCAGATATTCAGGAAATGAAAAACACACAGGTAATAATAAACAACCACTTTAAACAACTTCTGAATAGTATGTCAGACCTAGAAAATAAAATGACTAAGATGCAACATACAGGCCATGAAGAATACAAAGTAAATAAAGAAAGCGAATTATTACAACAGCTGATAGATGATTCAAGGAGAAATAACCTCAGAATTATGGGAATCAAGGAGAAGACTGAGGACAAAACAAAAGGCTTAAAGGACGTGTTTAATGAAATAATGGAACAAAATTTCCCAAATCTAAGAAAAGAAGTGAACATGAAACTATTGCAGGCATATAGAATACCAAACAGCTTTGATCAGAAGAGATCCTCATCACAACACATCATAATTAAAATTCTAGAAACCCAACACAAAGAGAAAATACTAAAAGCGGTAAGAGAAAAACAGAAGGTGACCTACAAAGATAAACCCATCAGGATAATGGCAGATTTTTCAATACAAACTCTAAAAGCAAGGAAATCGTGGAGCAATGTCATCCAAGCACTAAAAAAGCATAAATGCCAAGCAAGACTGCTTTATCCAGCAAAATTATCTTTTAATTTAAAGGGAGAACTTAAAACTTTTCCATGACAGAGACAGCTTAAAAGAATTTGCAGCCACTGAGCCAGTATTGCAGAAAATACTGAAAGGAAACTTGGACAGTGAAAGGGAGACGAGCGACACCAGTGACCCCAGAGAAAAAGTGACAACAGCTAGAGGAGAATGAGCTGAGAAAAAAGTAGGTTAGTAATCAGTGAAATATGAGTAAATAAGATATGAAAGTTAGGAAACTCTGAAATAACTAGATTTGCCTTCATGTCTGTCGCTTTAAGTTTATTTATATGGTATAGATTTAAGTTTATTTAAGGTAACAATGTGACATAGTTTTAACTTTGTATTGTTGTAGCAATTCACTTATTATGTCACTAATGAAAGTTTATCCTAAGGAAATTGATTGATGTAAAGATAACCTTGTGAATGTACAAATATGCACCTTCCAGTATTCAGCTAAGGCAATTGAATTTTATTTATTTTTTTCTCTTTTCTCCCAAATTAACTAGTCTTTTGAACTACATGCTTACAGTTATTTTCTAGTGTGAGCTGGTGGGTAAGGCCAGGTTTAACAATAACAACAAAGATGTAGGAAAATATGGTCAAAAAAACTTTTGGTGAATATCCCAATGAAAGGATTGGTTGGATTCAGAGAGCAGATATCAAGATTTGACTACTGTGAACCCATTAGAGGAATAGGAAGCTGGGGTAGAGTGGTAACTTGAGTGAAATGACTTAGGCATGGTAGATTAATATGTTAAACACTGTATGGACTTGGACTTGGAAAACCCAGAACACAGACATTCTTTGGAACCATATGACGTGATAGCTGGAGCCGGGGGAAGGAACAGGGAGGGGGTGGGAGGGTAGAAGATGGGAAGGGATTGTGAAGTCGATGTGATACATAGATGTACGAAACACCCATATTCATTGTAAATACTATGTATTACATTTGTATATTAATAAAAATAGTGGGGAAAAAAGAAAAGGGTATGTAAGGGTTATGACTTGTAATGATTATTATTAAAACTCCATGAAAAAGTTTTGGTAAATATCCCAATGAAGGGATTGGTTGGATTCAGAGAAGAGGCATCAAAATTTAACTACTGCAGCCCATTTGAGGACTAGGAAGCTGAGTTAAGAGTGGTGACTTAAGTGAAATGATTTGGTGCACAAGATGAATATGTTAAATACTGTATAGTTTCTCTGACTTGGAAAATCCAGGACACAGACATTCTGTAGAACCACATGAAGTGATAGGCGGAGTTGGGGGAAGGGATAGGGAGGGCGTGGGAGGGTCAAAAATAGGAAGGAATTGTAAAGTTGATTTGATACATATGTGCACGAAATACCCAAGTGCATTGTAAACACTATGTATTACATATGTATATTAATAAAAATAGTTGGGGGGGGGGAAGCTCCACGAAGTCAAAGTAACATTCTGTTACTACCAATAAATGGGAATACTGTTTATTTCATTTGTTTATGATGAGATAAATATTCTTTAAGATTTATCCATGTTTTAAAAATGTGTAGAAGGAAAGAGGAAATACTACTTATTCTTCAAATAGTAATGTTGTAATGTGTTAGAAATTTGGCCTTAAAATTGTTGAATGGCAGCTAAGTAGTGTCATGGATCCTAATATAACATAATTTGAGTTGGTAGGTAACTATAGGGATTGGAAGCAGAGGTTTTAATTTTAAGTTTATCTGTATCTCTGAGTCTTAGTATATTATATGTTTGTTATTCAGTTAAAATATTTGCCTAATTTAATTTAGATTTATTATTAATTTTTGTTGTTGTTTTGCTTTTTTTTCCGTTTTTTTGAGATGGAGTCTTGCTCTGTATCCCTGACTGGTCCTGAACTCACTAACTGTGGAGCCCAGGCTATCTCTGTACTAGTGGCAATCCTGTCTCAGCCTCCCAAGTGCTGGGATTAAAGGCATGCACCACCATGCCCAGCTTTTATTAGGTAGTTTTTTAAAGTTCATTTGTAAATTTTTATGTTTTGAAATGAGATCTCACTATTGCCCAAGCTGATCTCAAACTCCTGGGCTCAAGGAATCCTTCTGCCTCAGCCTCCTGAGTAGCTGGGATTGCAGACATATACATGCCATTGTGCTAGACTTTATTGCCTAAGTTTTGAACATTTGGTAGTTTTCTAGTTATCTGTTTCTGATACTGCTCTTTAAATTTTGCTATGGCTGGAGAACACACACTAAATGATTTCAAACTTTTGTTGACACTTGTTTAATGGCTGTAATTTTGAAAAATATTCCAGATACATTCTAAAAGCCTGCTTATTCTGTCAAGTACAATTTTCCATGTAGGTTAATGAGATCAAGTTTGCAAATTGTGTTATTCAAATCTTTTTTGTCCTCACTGAAAATTTTTTTACCTGTTACTCATTTTCCTGTGCATTAAAGAATAATGTTTCCAGGTTCTGTGTTAAATGTATATTACTGTGATTATAGATTTACCTATTTCTTTTAGTTCTTTAAAGAATCAAACTACTTGATTTATGTATTTTGTAGTCATGTTACTAGATGCATAGCATCTTATACTTGCTGTTTCTTTCTAGTAATTTGGCACTTTTATTGTTTTAGTAGGTCTCTTTTTTATCCCCAGTAATCTGGTAATACTTATCGCCTTCATGTCCACTTAGGCTAGCTATACTTGTTTTATTTTGGCTGCTGTTTACGTGGTTATAACTTCTTCTCTTGTGGTGCTGGGCCTTAAATTCAGGCCTCCTGTGTGTGAGGCAGCTCTCCATTGCCCTCAGCCCTTTTACTTTTAATGCTTCTGTATCTTTATATTTAAGATCTGCCTCTTGTTAACATATTTTTATTACAGACTTTTATTTGTTTTAATTCAGTATGAAGTATTCAACTCACTAAGAGTTAATGTAATTACTGATAAATTTGGGTTTATAAATGTTACTGCTTTATATTTGTCTCACTTTTTTTCCCCTCCATTCTTGCCTTCTTTTGGAGAACTCAAAGGTTCTGAACAATGTTGTACCATCCTTGTCTGTTAGTTTGTTACATTATTTTACTATCCTTTTTGTGGTTACTCTAGGTTATACAAATATCTTTGTAGTGGATTAGAATTGCATATACATTTTAATATTTTCCTACCTTTTATGGCTGTCTGTCTGCATGAATTTAAATTCAGTATTTATTTTAAATACTATAGGCTATTATTTTGTATTTAATATTTATTTAGGTTTGTCCTCTGTATTGTTGTTTAGTTCTTGCACTTACATATTTCTACCTCAAATTATTTTTCTTTCTGAAGAACTCCTTTTGGGTAGTTTGTTGATGCTGAATTCCAGTTTTGCTCCTCTCCCTCCCTTCTCTCTCTCTCTCTCTCTCTCTCTCTCTCTCTCTCAGTAATGACATTGGTAACAGGGCCTGAACACTCTTCCATGGAGCTACAACATTTTTATTTTGAGACAGCATCTTATAAAGTTGTCTAGGTTGGGTTGGGAGCATAGCTCAGTGATAAATCACTCATTACAATTTGCAATTATGCATGTATTCAGATGGATATTTGATTAGTGTTTGTTTCACCACCTAGACCACAGATTCCTTGTAAGTGTATGGAACTTCCCTTTGTAGTCATCTTTGCATAATGTCCTTTAAATGAATGGAAGGTGGAATTACTGGCTATTTAGATGATTTTTCTTGTATGATTTCAGTGAATGAATTCTTTATACCTTCAGTGCTGTCTTCTGCTCCTTGTCCCACACCCGTAATTCTGAGATTGGTTCTCTTTGAATCATCCATCAGCTGTTGTGTTGAACTACTTTGCTCATTTTTAAATTTTGAGTCATGCTTATTTATGGCATTTGTTTTCTCACCCTTGTCTTCAAGGTCTGAAATTCTGTCCTCAGAATGTTTGAGTTGACTTCCCCTGCTTTCTAATGCATTTTTCATATCCCAAATTCCACCTAGATTTTTTTTCAAAATCCCCACCTCTTCATCAAATGTTCCTTCATATCTTTATTTCCTTATTTACCTCACCCATCTTTCTTTGTGGCCGCTGTGTGCCCAGAAAGCTTTGTCTTCATTAGTTCCTCTTTAATGTTCACTGATTATTGCTTGCATTTCTTTGAAAATTTCTTGTTTGAACTGGTTGTTCAACTTATTTATTTGCTCTTGACTTCCTTTTTTGGGATTTCTGATCTTCCCCTGGCCTCTTTTCGGTTGTTGGGGCACACTCCTCCCTGTGCTAGCAAAACAGGTGTTTTTTTTTTTCCGGTATTCTTAACTTTTTAAGTGGATCCATGAGGAGACATTATGCAGTTCTGTTACTCAGTCCTCATCTTGATCAGAAGTCTCCAAATTGGGTAATTTGTAAAGATCAGATGTTTATTGGTTCACAGTTCTGGAGTCTGAGAAGTCCAGTTGAGGAGCCAGCATTTTTTCACTTTGCCATCTCATGGTAGAAGAGTGCAAAGAAAGAGAGAGAAAGGGAAGAAGGGAGGGGTATAAAGCGAGTCTTAACTCCTCCTCCTCCTCCTCCTCCTCCTCCTCCTCTTCTTCTTCTTCTTCTTCTTCTTCTTCTTCTTCTTCTTCTTCTTCTTCTTCTTCTTCTTCTTTTTTGCTTGTTTTGTTTTGGTACTAGGGATCAAACCCAAGGTTTTCGCACTGAGCTACATCTTCTGCCCATTTTTTGTTTTTTTTTTATTTTGAGAGAGGGTCTCACTAAGTTGCCCAGGCTGGGCTCAAATTTGTTGTCCTCTTGCCTCAGCCTTTCAGAGTGGGAGTAGTAGTAAGATTATAGGATTGTGCCACTGAGCCTGCTTGACTCATTCTTTTGTAAGGAATTTGGTCCCACTATCATGAACCCTCTCCTGTAGCTATGGCATTGATCTGTTCGGCATATTTTGCAGTGCACTTATGCCTTCAGTTATATCATCCTTAGCCTCATGCTTAGTTTTAGTTAAGTAGTTCAGAGTTTTTAGTTTATGTGACTAGATTTCATGCTGTGGCTTTCAGTTCATTTTTGGATATATATAGTTATAACTTAAGTGGATTTTCCAGGATGGGCTCAAGGATCATGTTAACTATGCCTTTAATCTTGAAGGACAATTTGATTTTATAAAATCTTAGTTTCATTTTTATGTGCTTGATTATCTTAAAATTTCCTGTTTTATTGAATTTCGGAATGAAACATAGCCATTGTGAATTCTTTTCACATAATTGTTTTTTCTTATAAGTGACCTGATATTTTTACACGAATGTTCAAGGAAGTTTTTTCTTAAAGTCAAGCTAGTAGGTGGCACAAGTTATCTGCTGAGTTGAATATCTCTAGTAAATCATGAATCCTTTGTATGTGAGGTTCAAGTTCTAAGATTTGCTTGAAACACAGCTTGAAATACTGACTTCACATTGTATTTCTTTTTAGATCAACTCCTTACTAATGCTTTTTTATTTCGGCTTCAAGCATACTATACATTTTTTCTTTTTCTCTTTCTTTTGTTTTGGAATATTGATTGGACCCAGCGCCTTTACACTGAACTATATCCCCATCCATTATCGTTTTTTGTTTAATATTGAAACAGGTCTCACTAAATGGCCAGGTTTCCTAGTATGGGCTTGAATTTGCTTTTCTTTTGCCTTACTTTCCTAAAATGTGGTTAGTTATAGGAGAGCTTATGTGGGAAGAAGGAATAGGCTACTATTGTTTTTGAGCTTTTGTAACTCAAGGCCCCTTGCATTTATGAAGTATTTTTGTGAATTGGACTTATATAAATCAAGCTTTTGTCTTTTTTTCTATGTTTTCCCTATTTTTTTTGCTTTCTGAAGAGGAGGACCCTTTGGAAGCATTTTGTTCTTGTGATACTGTTTGAAGTCTCCCAGTTGAATTTCTGCCCACCTAGAACATGTATATTATGGGGATGCTTAGGGCTTGACCTGGAGAGGCATGTGCTGGTTCCATCCTTTCTCCCAGACTTGGCTATGTTCGATGATGCTGTGAGGATCTCAGTCTCTGGAGCACTGGCTCTGGCTCCAGCTCTGGTTCTAGCTGTGGTCCCACCATATGATCCCACCATTTTCCAGCTGCCCATCCATGAATGGACTGTGACTTTCTGAAACTACAAGCTAAAATGAATCTTTCCTCCCTAAAGTTGTGGATATTGGGTATTGAGTCACAGTGACGAAAAAAATAACTAAGACAGTGGGTCTCTGTCTTTCTGACCGTAGAGAATGTTGATAAGGTAGTTCTCAAATTTCTTTGGGATCTAGAGTTAGCACTTCCTTTGCATTTACCTACATCTTGCAGTCTGTGAAGGACGTTATCTGACTTCACTCAGTTGTCAGGATTTGCTTGTTCACATAATTTCCTCTTGCCAGACTTTGAATTTGTTGGTTCCTTTGGGGAGAATAGAATTTTCCTTCATTTTTCACATGAGTGTCTCTTAATTATTGTAATTAGAATTTTTTTCAACACGGTGTGAGTCTTAAATTTTAGGACATATCTCAGCACTCTGTTTATTTCATTTATAGCACATGTCATAATGGTATGTAGTTATTTTGTTTAAACTCTGTTTAGTTTGTACTTCTTGTTTGAATGTTTTAGCCTCACAAGTGGAGACTTTGTCAGTCGTATATACCACTAAATTCCCAGAGCCTAACATACTGTCTGGCATATGGTAGGATTCAGTGAATATTTGTTGGAAAGCAACTCTAGCATATGTAGACTCCACTCCTAACTATGTTCCTGTCTTAAAATAGTAAAGTAACTGAGTTTAGTTGCACATGCCTCTAATTCTAGCTCTTGGAAGGCTGAAGCAGTATTATCACAAGTTTGAGCTCAGCTTGGGCTATTAGCAATTTAGTGAAGGCTTGTTGAGTAATAATAATAATGATGATGATGATGGCTGGGATTATAGCTCAGTCTGGAGGTCCTGGGTTTGGAAGTAATTCTAAATCTCTACAGTGTGTATGTCATCCTTACTCTTCTCTTCCTTCAATTTCTAAGTTCATTTTTAAAAATATATTTTTTAATTCACAGATAATTTTACATGTTTGTGGAGTACCTTGTGACATTTCAATTAATACGTAGTGTGTAATGATTGGATTAGAATAATTAACATGTCTGTTTTCTCAGATATGTATCATTTCTTTTGTATTGGGAACATTTAAAATTCTCACCTAATTTTAAAATATTCAATTAATTGCTGTGAACTGTAGTTATCATACTGTGCTGTATATAGATGAGACATTGGGTAAGGTAAGGAGAAATGACTAAGATGTTGTATTGAGTGTGCACTGGTTCCCCAAGATTAGTGTCATTGTTATCCATTGCAAGTGTATTCTAATACAATAATAATACAGGAAAGCCAGCCTGCAGGTTACTAATGTGCCTTGCATTCTGCCGTTATGTGGCTGTTGTCACACAGCTCTCTTCTTGTTTGTATTCTTCCCAGGTTACAAAATGTACAGGTGCCTCATGATTCCTTATCAGTCCTGGCTTGCTTTGTCGTATGTGTGCCTTTCGGTAGATAGTAGCATGTGTACTTGTCCACACGACACCAATAATATCTTAATATGTTATTTTAGATCACTTACGTGTATGGCTCACTTGTGTTTGGTCTTAACTTTGTCTTTTTAAACTTCTGATATTTGCAGCTTTATTTAGTCTTTCATTTCCCAAATTTTTCAAAAAGTGTTTTTAGTTGATGTTGTGTCTCAATAATTTAGGAGGTATGTTAAAGGTATTTTCTTTGTTTTTATCTTAAATTCTTAAATATATCTAAAAGATTATTTTATTACTTAGTGTAAAACAGAACCCCCCTTATTTTTTGTTAAATAACAGTGGCCTTGTGAAAACTGTTGCTTTTCTCCATTGTTTGAAACATAACCTTATATTTTAAATTTATACATACATCCATATACATGTACACTAGAGACTTTCTGTGCTTCTTATTGTGTTATACAATTATTGAAGTTTAAAACATTATATTACTATATGATAATTTTGAAGTCTAGTAGATCAGTACTCATTTTGCTCATTTTTGTTCACTTTTTAAATTAATTGTTACAGTTGCCTTTTCTTTATTTCAGAAACATTTTAGTGGATAAGCCAAATGACCAATCTTCAAGATGGTCTTCAGAGAGCAACTATCCTCCCCAGGTAAGGTCACATGTAGCTTCTGATGTTATTTGTTTATTTGTTTGTTGGTTTGTTTTTGAGTCAGGGTCTTGCTCTGTAGTCAGGGCTGGTCCTGAACTTACTATGTAGCACAGGCTGACCTTGGACTTATCGACAATCCACCTGCCTCAGCCTCTGAGTGCTGGGATTGCCGGCATGCGCCACCACACCCAACTTTATGTGGTGCTGGGGAATCAACCCAAGGCCTTGCACTTTTAGGGCAAACTCTTTAACTGCTGTGGCATTCCTCCAGCCTACTAGTCTCAATTGATACAAGTCATCTGGAATTCTTTAATGGTTTTTTTAGTCTTTGGGATTATGAGTAAACTTTTTTTTCTTATTTGTTTAAATTTTTGAAGAATTTTGATTTTGTAGGCAAATGCTTTGATAAAACACGTTTCATCTATTGAAAAATATTTTTCCCCATTTTTTTTCTTTTTTCTTTTTTTTTTTTTTTTCTTTTATGAGACAGGATCTCACTGTATAGCCCAGGCTGGTCCTGAGCTCATTATGGACCCCAGGTTAGCCTTGGACACAGAGTAATCCTCCTGTCTCAGCCTCCCAAGTGCTGGGATTACAGGCATACACAACCATGCCCAGTTTATGTGGTGCTGGGGAGTTAAATTCAGCTAGGCAAGTACTTTAGCCACTGAGGCATTTCTCCAGCCCCTATTGAAAAATTTAAATTCTAATTTTTTCCTGGGTTACTAATGATGCAAAAATACAGTACTGGCAATTGATGCCAGGGCCTTACCCTTGCTGGGTAAGTGCTCTGCCCCAGAGCTGCATTCTCCACTCCAAACTGAGTTTCTTGATATCTTATGAGGGAAGTATCACCCAAGAACTGGTTGAGGTGGTGTTGCTGTTTTGATCTAAGCAGATTCTGACCTCTGTTCCATTATAGTGAAGTTATTCTGTAAATGTTTAAGGAAATCTTTGTAAATTAATCTTTGACTTAATGGCTGCCTTTTGTGGAAACTAAAATTTGTGTGGTTTGTTATTTAGTCAAAATAGTATACCTAGTAAATGTTAAGACCTTACTTTTCCTGGTATGTAGTAACTGAATTTAAAAATAATCATTCTTTCAAGTAGTACTCTTTCAGCAATAATGCTTGTTATGTGCTGGGTAACAGAATGTCTACTTCCTTAGGAAAATTAATATTATGATAGTGAAGTATTGGGTAAATTTTTTTTATTCTTGTTCAATTAATGTCCACCTAGTTTTGGTACATGTTTTTAATGTTGTATATCTGTTTGTATCACCTGATATTTGCAGATTTTATTACATAATAAATATCTAAAGAATATATATTTTATATATACAATGTAAGAAATAATTATTTACTCAATAATTTTTATAAATAGAAAATGATTGCAGCCTTTTGAAGCGTCTTAAATTCCTCTCATCTCTGTTCTCTGATCCCTCAGTAACTATCTCATGTTTTGTTGATTTTGTTTTGTTTTGTTTTGAGACAGGATTTCACTTTGTAGTTTGGGCTGGTACTGAACTCACTGTATAACTATGGCTGGTCTTGATGTCATGGCAATCCTCCCACATCAGCCTCTCAAGTTATGGGATAACAGGCATATACCGTTACGCTTGGCACTGTTTCATATTTTATGTTATATAAGTACTTACAAATATCCTCTGATTTAGTTTTCCTCGCTTTGACTTTATATAAATATCAGTTGATTCACCTAACAGATCTTTTGTAACTTGCTTGTTTTTTTTTTTTAACTCAGCATGTTTACGTTGTTATGTATAACCAGTGAGTGAATGTAGTTTATTCATTTTCACTGGTATATAGTAATATTCCAGTGTACAAATATGCAAAAAGTATTTATCTATTGTGCTATTGAGACTTTTTAAATAGATTTTTGTTGTTATGTGAAGGCTGCTAGATACTATTTTATGTTTTCTGGTATGCTTGTTTAGAAGTTTCTTAATTGTTTATAACTTGGAGCAGAACTTCAGATTATAGGATGGATATGTATAGATTCAAATTTATTACATAATATAAAGACATTTTTATAAAGCAGCTATGTAATGTGTTCTTACGGGGGGTATATGCAAGTTGCTGTAGCATCACATTCTTATCCTTCCTATGACTAATTTTTGGATTTTTCTAATCTGGCAGATCTTATGTTGTAACTCATTGTAGTTTTAATTTACTTTTTCCCATTTGCATTCAAACTTCTTTGCATATACTGATAGGTTTATATTATATTTTTATTCATGTTTTTGCTGGTTCACTGTTTTCTTTTTAATTAACTTTACTGCTCATGTTTTCATTTGGGTCTTTTGTCTAGTTTTTATTTATCAGTGAATTATCTTTTTTTCTGTTATAACAAAAATTGTGTTAATTTCTTACTATGAAATTCTCCTTTGGATTGTATTTTGGAAGCAGTATTAAAGGTTTTTTATTTGCATTTTATTTATTTATGCATTCCAAAATTATTAAGTACCTGTACAGGTGCTAAACTATATTTAGGAATATAAGTGAGTTAAATATTGTCTTGTCTTCTTGATGAGCCAAGAAAAACTGAATCATTGAACATGTAATGTGTTAAGTATTAAAGTAGAAGTACTCTTAAGTTGTAATTAAGGATTGATTTATTCTGAAAATAAATAACATGTGATCTATTTTTCTTCATTGTAATTAAGACCAAATATAACTGGTGTTCCATGTGGCCAGTCTCAGGGGACAATATTCTTGCTAGAAAAAGTATAATTGGAAACATTCCTAATTTTTATGTAGTTCTATGAAACATTTTTTTTGGTGTATGAAACTTGTATAATTGGAAGCAGTCCTAATTTTTGCTACGTTTTATGAAACTTCTATTTGGAAACTTAGTTTTATGAAATTCTAACAGGGACAGAGTGCATATAATTGTGGCATAGCAAGGAATCTTGAATTCTTTGTGATTGTTATCTTTTACACTTATTTCAGCCTCCTCTAAAAACCGTTAAAAGGGCTAAATGAAATAAATTACATGTATACAAAGTATATGAAAGCTAGGATTCTAAGGTGATTCATTCTTAGGAGAAGGATAAAACAGAAGAAATCCTCACCTCTTGAAAGCAAAGGGGAAGAGTTGGATGGGTACTGAATAGAAAAAGAAAGAACATGAAGAAAACCCATCCCTGAGAAGCGATAGCTCCCAGTTGTACTTTGTTCATGTTTGTCAATACTTGATTAGTCATGCAACCTTACGGTGTCATTTTCAAGTGATTGCCTTTGAATAGTGCTCTTGAGGTTCTCAACAGAAACAAAGCCAATTGTCTGTGGAGATGGATACCTTTATACCTAGGCCTCAGGTAATCGCCAGAAATCAGTAGTAAAGGAATGTGAGCAGTACATACTCAAAAGATAAATATACCAGGAAAAATGGCACTTTAGAAACTAGCATAAATGTGACAGTATTTCAGATATTGGAATTACAAGTATGGAAATATACTACCAGTATTATGACTACATTGTATTTAAAAACATCTGTAAAACATAGAAAATAACAATAATCCAATAAATTAGAAAAAGCAAGTAAAACTTCAATAAATAAAAAATATAAAAACAAAATGCCAATTTTGACCCTCTTCCCACTAAGAACTAACAGATTTCACATTAATTCTGCATCATCTGTGTTAATAGGTAATAATGTAGCATGAATGAAAAGACTGCTATTGGAAAGCCTGATTTGGAAAACAAACTAGGATTGGTTAAAATATACAAGCACTTAAAGATGTCTTGTTAGTTGCTTTGGGAACATTAGTTTGTAACTCTTGTGCAATTATAAATTTCTTCCAAATTAGTTTAAGTAGAAGTGTAATATTAAGTACTATTCTTTGCTTTGGGGCTAGGGAAGAAGACATTTGAAGTTGATTAAGAAACAGCAAACAGAGGCTGGAGGAATAGCTCAATGGTTAAAGTGCTAGCTTAGCAAATGCTAAGTGCAATTCCCCATAAGCCTGTTGTGGTGGTACACAGCTGTAATCCTAGCTCTTAGGCTGAGGCAGGAGGATTGCTGTGAGTTCCAGACCAGTGTGGATTACATAGTGTGCTTTTGCAACACACTCCTCAGTTTGTTCTGTGTTTACTGAAACGGACAGGTATGTGTAGGAATGAGTAGCTTGCAAAGTAAGGAAAGAAATATGAGAAAATATGCATTTCAGTTTAATTTGTTTAGTCCATGTTTGTGAAAGGACCATTGTATCTATTTTATAATGGACTTTTTAAATTTAAATTTTTGTGGTATTAGGGACTGAACCCAGGACCTGCCACCTTCTAGACAAGCATTCCACTACCTAGGTACACCCCTAGTTTGTTTTATTTTTTTAATGTTGAGAAACAATCTAAGTTGTCCAGACTGATCTCAGACTTGAAGTCCCTGGCTTTAGCCTCCTAGTATCTGGAATTGTAGACATAAGCTACCTCACCAGATTAATACAATTTTAATTGATATAACTTACATACTATAAAATGTATGCCTTATGTATATGCCATATCCAATTTGAAAAATGTCAACACCAATATAATTCATACCCCTATGAAAAAATAAAATGTGTTCATGACAGCAAAAGTCATTTGTACCCCTGTATCAAAGAATCCATGTCTTAGTTACTTATTTGTTGCTGGAACAGAATGCCTGACATCCACAACTTAAGGGCAGAAAGATTTACTTTTTTCTGAAGATCACGGTCCATTTAGGGACAGCTGGTAATGGTGGAAGCACGTGGCGGAGACTTAACTCTTCACAACATGGAGGACGGAAGCCAGGTGAGGGAGGAAGTCTCAGTGATCTGCCCTGTCTGGACCAGCCTCGGTGTTCCTCCCAGGCCAGGTCACGCACCCAGTAATGTGCCATACAAATGTAATTTATACTGTGCCCTTAATCTACCATACACCTGTAATCTGTAATGTGTAATCTGCCACACATCTGTCTTCTGCCACATACCTATAATTCGTCCCTTCTGACCAGACCCCACCTTTTAACAGCACGTAGAATCCATAGGTAATCTGCAACATCCAAATACCTGAGGCTTTTTGGGCAGATATTCCAGATCCAAACTATAACACTGGCCCACAACTCAATGACACACCTAAAAGCTCTGTCTGGGACCCCAAACCCTTCAGGTCAGTGCCCCAAAATCCACCACCTCCAAGCAGGATCCGTCTCCCAACAGCACATTGTGTCACAGATATCCCACTATATCCAAATAACTGAGGCTTTGGGGAACGGTCCAGTTCCTACCATAATAATCCCTGACTCTTCCCATCCTCCGCTCAGAGGCAGCTGTTTGGATTTTTGCCATGGGTCAGTTTTCTCAGTTCTGTAATTTAATACAAATGGGGAGGGAGGGATGGAGAGAATAAGAGAGAGAAAGTGAGCAAACAAGAGAGAATACAAATGTGTGTATGTTTTATTAAATGGCTTTTTATGCTCAGCCTCCTTTTGGATATTTATCCATTTGTCCTGTGCTTCAGTATTTCACTTCATTACCAGAATACTATTCCATTTTATGCATCGAATTTTCGTATCCATTCTCCTGGTTCAAGATTTTCTGCGTTGTTTCAGTTTCTGATGATTATGACTAAAGCTTAAGACATTTTAAGATTTAAAAATATTTTTATTTATTTTGGGTAAAAATCTAGAAATAGAATTGCTGCATCATAAGGTAGGAGTATA
Source organism: Ctenodactylus gundi (assembly GCA_004027205.1). Taxonomy (NCBI): domain Eukaryota; kingdom Metazoa; phylum Chordata; class Mammalia; order Rodentia; family Ctenodactylidae; genus Ctenodactylus; species Ctenodactylus gundi. The sequence goes on along the minus strand of PVKB01006131.1, from coordinate 4,868 downwards.
TTTTATGTGAAATTATCATACTTGTTACTGCATAGCCTCACAACATTTGGTATTGACACATTTTAAACTCATTGACTATTAATTTACTTATTAGCTGTTCATTTAGCTTTTTAACAAATTCTTTACCCATTTAAGACAGTAATAATGTTTACATTTTGATTACTGAGTTGTAGGAGTTACTTACCTATTCTAGATACAAGTCTTTTTTCAGTTACAAACAACAGGTATTTTCTGTTAGTTTGGTTTTTTAATACTACCTTTTGTTTATTTTGAACATTAATTGAGGTATAATTGACATACATCTTGATACATAATAAGTTTTGACATAAATATATGCCCTTGAAAATACCCATTTTTAGAATACGAAACATTTGTTACCTCCAAAAGTCTTCTGTGTCCCATTTTATTTTTTTCTTCCCACCGCCATCCCTGTCTCTAGGCAACCACTGATCTGTGTTCTTTCCCTGTAGATTGCATTTCCTAGTTTTTATAGTTTGCAGTTCTAGGATGTTATATAACTGGATTGATGTAGCATATTTTTGTCTGTTTTGTTTTCTCAAAATAATTGAGATTCACCCCTATTATAATAAAAAGTGCATTCATTTTTACTGCTTAGTTTAACTCTGTTGTGTGAATGTATTACGAGTTTTTCATCTTTATGCCTGTTGATGAACATGTGTTTTCTAGTTTTTGATTGTTATAAATAAGCATTGAAAATTAATGTGTGTGTAGTTTTAATTAACATTTTAAAAATGAGTGTGTATGCTTGTTTGTATTCCTAAATGTTCTTTCATCAGTTTGTCATTTACTTAATGTTGAGTTTTGAGTGTTCTATATATACTTTGTATCTGCCTTTTAACAAATACGTGATTTGCAAATATTTTATTTGTATCTGTAGCTTTCTTCTTCCTTCTTCAGCATCCCCTCCCCACCTTCATTTTGCCCCAGTACTAGAGGGAATCATCAGTAAATGTGATCCTGGCTGCGGGTGTTTTATAGATGTTGTATGTCAGTTTTTAAGCATTTACATCTATTCATAGTTTTCTGAGAGTTGCTATTTTTGAGTGGATGTAGAATTTTGGTTTTGTTCCTGCACTAAATCTTGAAACTCCTTGTGTTTCTTTGCTCTGGTTAGAAAAGAGTTCAAATTTCATAACATGATCACAAATTATAGTTTCTTACAGCAGGAGGTATAGTCTGTTCCCTGTTCCATTGTGTCATGAATGTTGGCTGGCCTTGTAACTTACTTTGACTAACAGGAAAGTCTAAGGAAGTGATACTGCAACTTCTTAGCAAGACCTCTTGACACTGAGGCAACTGTGGTGAGGATGAAAGTCTACCTAGGCATTCTTCAGAGTGAAAGCCACCACAGAGAGGCCTAGTCTAGTTAATGTGGCCTCCTCACCCCCATCCAGTTTTCCAGCCAAGTGTACCAGCTGAATACACATGAATCTAGGAGATACTAGTGGAAGAATTGTCTAGCTAACACATGAAATCGTGAGAAATCGTAATTATTATGTGAAGACATCGGGATGATTTGTGCACAGCCTCAGACATACATAGATGTACAATCTACACTTGACTGGTCTCATTTCCATGCTCTTTATTTGCCAGTTCTTCCCTTCAGAGTAAATAATATTAACAACTACGCTGTTACTCAAGTCAGTAACTAAATTATTATCCTTGACTTGTTCCTCTTTCCTTTTTATATGCAATTATTTCTCCAAGATATATGACCAAACGGTTGAGTTTTCTACAACTCCATACCATTGTAGTGTAAGTCTCTTTCATGTCATTTCTTGCCTGAGATACTATAACAGCATTTTAACAGGTCTTCTACTTCCTCTAATCTGTTCTTCACAAAGCAGAATGTATGTATTTGTGTGTTAATCAGGACATGCTTTCCCTTGTGCTTAATAATTCTACTGCCTTTACAATTTGAACTCTGCATAATGATGTGGATTGCATGATCTAGTGACTGCTGGTCTCTTCATTCTCAGCATGTACCATTTTCTCTCGCTTACAAGACTCCATCTGTCCTGATTCGTTCATGATGCCTAGAGCTCATTTTCATGACCTTTCATTGCTATTTATTTTTTATTTTTTGCCTGCTAGCTCTGTGTGTTGAATTCAGTATTGCCCCTCTCCCCCCAACCCCAAATAAACAAAAATGAGGTGTGGAATCTAAGGAGGTGACTTTATTTGGAATAATTGTTGAGTAGATATAATTAAGATGTGGATCTTAGTTGAGATCATCCTTGATTAGAAAAGACCCTAATCCAATGATGTCTTTGTTAGATACAGTAAAGGAGAAGACACAAGATACAGGGAAGAAAGCTATGAAGGTGGAGACAGATTGGAATTAGGTTGCCTGACTTAGAAAACCAGGAGCATAAGGAAGGAAAAGGGAAAAAAGATCCTTCTCTAGATCCGCTGGAGGAAATACAATATTGCTGACTCTTCAATTTCATAGTGATCTAAAATAATCATTTTTCTTTTTAATTGAGGTGAAATTCACATAATAATATTTTGAAGTATATAATTGAGTGGCATGCGGTATGTAACTGTCATTCAGCTGTCACATCTCTAGCTCCCAAGTGTTTTCATCACCACAAAGCACTTCAGTAGTGTTTCTTTCCCTCCCAATTCATCCTCTGGCTTTCTGTCTCGTATGTACTTACTCTGGATATTTTGTATAAGTGGAATCATAGGAAACGTGACCTTTTGTATCTGACTTCTTTCCTTTTGCAAGTTTTTGAGGTTCATCTCACAGCACATCTCAGTATGTCTTCCTTTTTATGACCGAATGATATTACATTGTATGGAGATAATGAGCTTTGGCCATTCCTCCAGTTATGTGTGGACAGTTAGGTTGTTTCTACCTTTGTGCTTTTGTGAATAGTATTTATCTGAACATTCATGTACAAGGGTCTGTTCCAATTTTGCTTTTCATTTCCTTTGAGTACTTGTTGGTCATGTAATTCTATATTTAACTTTTTAAAGGAATTTCTAGACTATTCTGTGTTCCCACCAATAGCATGAGATTTTCACTTTCTCTGCTTCTATATCAGTTTTCCAATTCTTGTTTTCACGTGTTGTATTTATGTATAGTGTGTGTGTGTGTGTGTGTGTGTGTGTGTATCCATATCCATTCTAGTGGATATGAAATGCCATTTTATTGTAGTTTTGATATGGGTTTCCGTTATGACCAGTGATATTAAAGATGTTTTCATGTGCGTGTTGGTCATTCATTGTAACTTTTGAGAAAAGAGCTTTTCGAGTCCTTTGTCTGCTTTTTAATTGGATTGTCTTTTTGTTAAGAGTTAATGTGATTTGCAAATGTATTTCCCCATTCTGTGGTTTGCCTTTTTGCTCTACTGATAGTGCTCTGTGATGCAAAAGTTTTCATTTATTTCCCCAGTACTGAGGATCCAACCCTTCATACTGAGCTACTGCCTCAATTTTTTTTTTTTAATTTTTAAATTTTGAGACAAGGTCTTGTTAAGATACCTACATTGGACTTGAATTTGTGATCACCCTGCCTCAGCCTGTTAAGTGCTGGGATTAAGGCACATACTACAATGCCTGCCTCAAACGTTTTGATTTTGATGAAGTCCAATTTTATATTTCATTTTTGTACTTCTGGTCTTATTTAAGAATCTGTTGTCAAATCTGAATCCATGAAGTATTACTCCTGTGTTTTTGTTTTAAATGTTTCAAAGTATTAGCTTTTATATGTGGGTTTTTGATCTTAAAGCATTAATTATAGATCAGTTATAACTCAGTTACATTGTTAAGTTTTGTGTATAGTGAGAGGTAGGACCACTTCATTATTTTCAAAGTTGTCATTTGTATTATCCATTATTATCTTGAGGCATAATTTCTCCAACAAAATATCTGAATTGTTTTCTGAATAGTTTTTTTTCATATACATTCAATTAGTGATTATTTATTCCTTAATTGTTAGAATGGATATCAGTCTGCATAGTGTTTTTTCAACTAACTGATCATATTTTATTGAGTGTATAGTAGAAAAACTTGAGCTATGTTAGGTATGCCTGGAGTAAGTCTGGGTGGTTTTTCGTTTGTTTTGTTTTGCTTTTTGAGACAGGCTGGTTTATAGCCATGTACCACTTTGCCTGGCTAATTTTTATGTGATGTTGGGGAATTGAACCCAGAGCTTTGTGCATGCTGGGCAAGTTCTTGATTTTTTTAATTTGTAAAATTGTAAGGGATAGTTCATAATATCTAAACTTGTTTCTAGGTTTAAATTTTTATCTGATTTCAAACATTGATTTAGAAATTGAAGTATGCTCCATAGGAGTATATTTTTTGTGTCCTAATCTTGTTTTACTTGTTTTGTCACAGTGTAGTTATTTCTATCTTGTATTGAGTATCTTCCTTGATTAGAAGTTATGTCACTAATTCAGTTTTTCTTTCCTCATCTACAGTGTTTCAGATAAGGCACCTTTTACCTCCCCCTACTATGAAAAAATGCTGATGATGTAGTAGCCTTATAAGGCTTTATAAGTTCTTTAGCTTAAGAACATGCTTGTCAGTGCAAGATGAACCCTATTCATTCTTCTGTTAACTATCTTTAACTTTTAAAGTTGTTTACTTGTCTCAAACATAAGAGAATATAATTTCATTGTTTCTCTTTTTAGTACTTGATTCTAAAACTTGAAAGGCCTGCTATAGTTCAGAATATCACATTTGGAAAATATGAAAAAACTCATGTCTGCAATTTGAAGAAATTTAAAGTCTTTGGTGGAATGAATGAAGAAAATATGACAGAGTTATTGTCTAGGTGAGTTATGTGGGGAGGAAAACATTTCTAACCCTTCTGTAGTCTTAATTTATATATATAT